>CM076146.1:13692500-13997500 GCA_038025085.1 Tetragonia tetragonoides | reverse complement strand
AAAGCAGGAATAATGGGGACATATTTTAAACGTATTGGTTTTTCTTTTAACTAATTAATTAAGAAAACATCTTATGATGACAGTAACTACGTGTACGCAAATATCAGATATGACTATGATGAAAGTAACTACGTGTACGCAAATATCAGATATGACAATACACTGAATAGAACAAACTGTCATTTCATTTCCTTCTCTCCATCTTCATGTACCCCTGCCCCTCCCCCAAACACAATCAGACACAACAAGCTTGTGTAACACTGTGGAGATTATCCACTGCATTGGCATGAATAAATTGGCCAGAATTCATTAGTGTCATTAGTAATTTGATTTTCGATCAAAGAAGTCACATACCACAGAAAATGTCATCAAATAGTAAACCCTTTAAACTAGCTCAAAAACCGTCAGCCATATATATCAACCCAGTGAAAATATAAAAACACGTAAAGAACAGGCAGACAATTAATTTCAAAAAAATAAAAAACATTCAACACTGATCTAACAAAAAACGGCTTTGCATACTCTAAGACTGTCTCTGTGCTCTGAAGTCTGAACAATCTAAGGAATGTGGTAAGTCACTTTAATTTCTAAACCAACAATAGTAACGAATAAGTACAAAAAAATAATCAAATTGTTGTGCTCAAACAAAATTTCCTCCACCCCCTGTGTCACCCACAAAACCAGGGGATCATCTGCATTTCTTATCTTGCCTTATCTTGCCCTCATCAATTGCCAAATATTTTCTATTTAAGAAGAGCAGAAAAGCGCCTCAAAGCCAATGTTTTTGGCTATAGTTATGCCTCTGATTGGTTATTTACCGTTTCCTTTGGGACAATGACCCCCTCACATTTCCTTAATTAAGCCAGCCGATAACACTCTGAAAACATTTGCACTATGAACTTTTTTTACTTCAGGGTTAAAGATTTATGAACAGGTAATGATCTTGTTGACCTTACAACTACCTTAATATGGTATGCTAAGTCATCATACTTCATCAACCATAATTCACTGAACTTTATTAAACTGTCTGCAACTAGAGCACTAATCATTTTCTGGTACTAAGATTTCTTAAAGGGATGGATTATGTTTTTTCAGAGTAGCCAGACGTCATGTGTTCAAAACCAGCATACAGATTTTGGCTGAGCAGTTAGGTTCAAAACTATGATTCATGAAATTAGATTTTCCTTGAACTCCCTCCGTCCCAAATTATATGAGTGCTTCGTAATCCACGTTTCACATTGTTGTGAATCATAAATTACAACACACATAATTACGAACAGAGGGAGAACATGGTACAGCTAGCATGACGTTAAGCAAATGACAACAAAAATGATCAGTCAGATCATAGATGTGTCAGGCAATTGCATATTTTTTGCCATCAACGGCCAAATTTATGTAAACGATATTAGTACTCCAGACTCCTCCAAGAATCCAGTAGCATCCAGGAAAGCCCAAGTTACCATGAAAATGAGACCATGGCCCAGCCCCAAAATACGAGAAACAACCCAGAACACAGAAGCCCTACACAGCAAAGCCTAGGAAGGATAACTAATTGCAACCTTACCCTATACTACAAAGAGACTCCTGTGATAAAACTTTCACACAAAATTCAAAAGCAACAAAGCAAGTGCTATCCGGCATTTTTCAAGAAGAATTGAGTAACGGTGTTGATTGTTCTTTTAACTAATTAATCAAGCAAACAACTTAAGATAGTAACCATGTGTGTGTAAATATAAAAATATGACACTACAATGAACAAAACAAACTGCCAATTCTTTACCTTTCCCCTCAATCTTCTAGTACTCACTCTCTCTCCGCCAAAACAATCAGCCAAACAAGCTCGTAGCACCCTCAATTACGTTATCCACTATTTTTCTTGTTTAAGTATTTTGATAGTCAATCGAAAAAGTCACCTACCACACAAAATGTTGTTAAGCACTCTGATCCTTCAACCTATTAGAAATAAGTCAGCCAAATCCATCAAACCGATCAAAATAAAGAACACGTAATAAACCATGCTCTCCTACCATAGCTTTGTAACCTAAAGACAATAAATAATAAACAATTCAACACAAATCTAACAAAATTCTGCTTTAAATACTATAGCTCTGTGAGTCTAAAGTCTAAACAATCTACGGAAAGTAAAAAAGCACTGGTATTTCTAAAGTAACAACAAATAACGACTTAAAATACATATCTTATAAATGAACCACATTGGCATGCTGAAAGTAACTTTCCCCCCAACCCCACCCTCATGTCACCACCAAAACCAGGGGATAGTTTGCATTTTCTTATCTTGCCCTCATTAATTTCCAGATACTTTATATTCGCCAAGTGAAGAAAAGCACCCGAAAGCCAATTTTTTTTGGTTAAAATAATGCCCCTAATCTGATATCTACAGTTTCCTTCGTTCAATAACCCCCTTACGGGAATATTTCAAAATCCACAATTGAAAAACCCCCCTCATTCCCTTATCTCAGCTAACCGACAACTCTGAAGAATTTTGTACTTAACAAAGCACTCATATAACTTGGGATGGAGGGCGTACACGATACAGCTTATTTGATTCTGCGCCAACTAAAAGGATCAGTAAGATATGCCAACAAATAGCAAACTAGTCTGCAAATTTTTTTCATCAGAAGCTAAAATCCCTGTGAAGACTGAAGAGTGTTAGCTTACGCTATAAATCCGCAGTTCATACATGCTTATACAGTGTTATATCCAACTCTTAGAGTTTGTATTATCTTAGACAACACTTTGCCTCTAAACTTACCTCCGACTGTTAGCCCATGAAAAGTGCCCACATGATAACCGTATCTGGCATCTTCATAGGGAAATAAGTTACAGTACTTGAGTTTACTCTAGGTGTGACTAATTTACAGCAATACTTGCACATATTAACAATCTACCCCTAAAGAACTCATCAGTCAAACACCAGGATTTCAATAAGGAGCCCAAACTGCCGTGTTTCTGGCTGATTCACTAAACAATTTAAGTCATTACTAAAGTATTAGAGCTGTGAGCAGAAAAGGAAATTTTCAGTTTCTTACAAGTCATTTCAAAATGGAAACTTCCTAGTTTCCTAATTCAAGGAAACTTAGCTGGGATAGAAACAGTTATACTAAGAGAAAAGAAAAATGCAGAATCGAAGTTCATTTGGCCTAAAAGTACATTAACATAAATCATGTGCAAAGTTTAATTCTAACTTTGACACAACCTTTTTCTGATAAAAGATTAACATGTCTCTCAGTACGCAGATTAAATAACTGCAACACGCAGAAGCATTTATGTCTAATTTTAAGTATAATCAACCAATACTCCACCATTTCTCCTCGTTTTTGTAACTTCTATAGACACAGGACATTCTCAAAAGTCAGGAGACGTCCATCACAAATTTGCAATATAACACCCTTAAGTGTCCCACTTCTACCATAGTAGCATCCAAAACTAAACATAGCTTCACCCAACTACAAAGTACACAATACTATCAAATTTATCAATTTTGAGCTTCCTAATAAAATTGAACATCAATAAGGGCATACTACACACAAATCACCAATCAATCTTAGATTATTGATACCAATCCTTGACACACACACAAAAAAAAAAAAAAAGCTACAACGACCAAAAAAAGGACCCCTGGAATCACCGCATTTTCCAGCATAAACAACATTAGTAGCCCAACTACATCTAAGAGGAAAGAAAAAGAAGTGGCCTAAAATAGAAATCACACAATATCGCTAACTACCAGTAACCTAAAGATACTATATTTGTAACTCCCAAAATGCATAACTGTACCCATTCATTTCAGAACTAAATTCCTGTCGTGAAAATAGTTCCCTGAAGGCTAAACCAGAGGCAGTTCATGGGTAAACAAAATTATACACATAGACGTCATCTGTCATTGGAAATAAGAATTCAACCTACCAAACCACAAAACCAACCCAGAACAGGAACCCAAAAATATGCATCGGTATTAACAATAGTAAATTCTGTCAAAACATTTCTCGCTAGGCATAATACAACCACATCGCCAATATGGTTCGATGTTGATGATTAATATCAATCCTTCGACAAACCTTAACATAAACAACTTTAGTAACCTCAAAAAAATGTTTTCTGTGTGGGGAGGGGGTGACCTAACAAAGAAACCACACAACACCAATAGCCAATTGGCATTCAGTAACCTAAAGATACCATATCTGCAGCTCCCAAATATTCGTATATGTAAATGATCATTCAATGCAAGATCATATTCCGATCCTGAAAAATATTCCTACAAGTAAATCATTCAATGCAAGATTATATTCTGATCCCTAAAAATCAAGTTTCCTAAAGCAGTGGTAGTTCATGGGTTACCAAAATTCTACACATAGAACTAATCTTTTTAAAAACAATAACTAACCTACCAAAATCAAAATCACAAAACCAAGCCATAACAAGAAACCAAATGTATGCATCCGTATTAACATTAAACCCCAAGCAAAACATTTTCCTCAAACAAAACCACTAAACTAGAATAATCTCTCCCCCATCAATGCAAAACAATCTGCAACAATCAAATAACACTATATAAGCAAATCCCATAATCCTTTTTTAGAAACAAGAACTTAATGTACCAAAATCAACCAATAACCGAAAATTAATAAAAATGCATCAGTATCAATTACATTAAACCCCACAAAAACATTTCCCCCTCACACAAAACTGGAATAATATCTCCCCATCAAGACAAAACAATCTAAAACAATCAAATTACACTAGATAACCAAATCCCATAATCTTTTTTTGGAAAAACTTACTCTACCAAAATCACAAACCAACCCTTATGAGGAAAAACCAACAATATGCTCACGACAACACAATTCCATCGCACAAAATTGGAACAATGTTCTACCAATCAAATAATACTACAAACAACAAATCCCGCAAATTCCAGAAGCTACATAACATAATTACGTACCATCCTGAGTGAGTAACGGATAGTCTGAGGCACTCAAAGTTATAAACCAATCCCAACCAGCATCAAGCTTCAACAAAATGGCAGCCGCCTTAAGCGTAGCCGCAATATTCGTCGCTCCCATACTCGTCAACCACATTGGCTTTCCAACCACATCCACATTCCCAAAAACCTGAACTGCCTCAATCGACATCACAGCCGCGGCCAGCCACTCTCTCTCCTCCTGCGACGCATCCGACGACAGGTGCAACAAGTACCGGTTTCGCGGGTGGTATACGGCGAGCAACAGCCGTAAGATCCTCTCCTTGTCGCCACTACCACCGTAGATGTAGTAACCGAATGAGGCCGGGTATTGTGGGCCGTGGGCTGGGACTGATGTGGGCTTATTGGCCCGTGAAAGGATGGCGTGTGATGCACTTAAGCCAGAGATTGCTGAGAGAAATAATAGGAATGAGACGAATAATGCTGAAAATAGTGTGAATAGCCATGTCTTTCTCTCTGCTTCTCCCATTTTGGTGATGCGAATTCGAAATGGAAATGGAAACTACTATTTTTTTCCGATCATATATTACAACCGTCATGAAACGATTACCAAATGAGGAGATGAAGTGGAATTGAAAGTGAAAGTGAAAATTCGGCGAATTTTGACTTGATTTAAGAAATTTGAGCTCGAAATTGGTGAGATTGTGATGGATCTGATTAGCATTGGAGGGCGAAATTGATCAAATTTAGATGGAGAAATCGAAATCGGCGATATTCGAAGGAAATTAGTTGAATTTCTGTTGACGATTTGATTTGATTCAAACAATTGGATTTTGAATTGAATCTAAGGAGAGAGAAAAGAGATTAGGGTTAGGGTTCACCGACGTGAAGATTTTGAGTTTTGATTTTTGTACGGTTATACTGTTGATAAAAAGGCTGAGAGAGATAGGAACATGTACTTTTATGTTTGAAAGTTGATGAAGATCAAAGGAGTGTGATTAGTTGATTACACGCTCTCAGAGACTCGGACTCAAAGTTGGAGTGAGTGGTGTAAAAAATCGATCCGACCCGAAAATCCAATACATATTTATCCGAAAAGTTTAAGTCTTGAATAAAGAATTTCAACTCAAAACATTATACATTCCGAATCTGAAAAACCGACATTTATTATGTCAGACCTGAACCGCTCTGGATCAACCTATTGAATTGGGACTTTAAAATAAAGCACATCACCCTGAGACAAGTGGATAACAAAAGACTTAATTATATCAAATTTTGCATTATTAGAGAGTGATCATCAAATTTGATATAATTATGTCTCTAATAATGTAAAAAGGTTATATATTTTACATTCAAGAAAAGTTAAATTTGCCCGTACTGTATAAACCATTAAGTCAATATATATGAACCACTCGTTCAAAATCTATGAATTATTAGAGAGTGATCATCAAGGTCTGGCAACGACCTTTTGGGAGGTTATGCCTTAATGCGATCAAGTTGGGACTTGAATTAAGTATTTGACTCGAGGCATGCCAAAAGTTCCAAGTCCTTATTTTTAACTGCAGCATTTTGTAATTATGTTCACTCTCAAGTCTATGCTCTTTGGGTAGGAGGAGGACTTGAAGCTAGAAATTGTCAAATGGGTCCCACTACCCCGTGACAAAATACAATGTCCAAACACTAGAAAGATCTTCCTAGTGCCAAAACAAGTGGAATGCCTCTGCAGTTTTCGAATCAACTAATCCATCTAAATTCCCCTCACCTTTAAACCCATACCCGTAGTGGCAAGATATAGAATACGCTGAAACCTAGCGGACTTTGAGAGAAGAAATGCTATAAGAAACAAGGCATGCATCCAAAATTCACTAGCATTTGTACTCAAAATTTTGACAACCCACAAAAGATGATGACCCCTAACCAGCCTAAGGGGATCACAATACCAAGAGCCAAAATTCACTTCAATTGCCCTAGATATCACAAATAAACAATCACTAGTGGTAACCCCTTTACTATTAGAATCTAGGATTTTTTGTCGTAAACTACCTTTCTTTGTTTACTTTTTGTGGAGAATTACCTTATAAAGTTGTTTTTGTGGAGAACTATTTTACTTCATAAAATTTTTGTTGAACACTACCATTTGATGAATTAACCACTAACGGAGTTAGTTTTACTATTGTTTAATATGCTCTAACCAATTTGTCCCCCTTTTTGTGTGCCTTTCATCTGCCGCCTCCTTTCTCCCTCCTTTCTCTTTTTGTACTTTCTCTCTCCTCCATAACTAACCACCTCAGACCTCACTAACAACAAACAACTAGTGGCCCGACCATTTTTCATTGAACTACTAACAAAGCGTTAAGAACACGCCTACCGCGTTGTAAGGTGACTAATTACAAACAATTAAATCAAGCAAGAATTACATATTCAGTGAAAAACAAAGAGTATAATCAACATAAATAGAATTTGTACTCAAATCAAAAATAGTTCAAAATCAAATTTTGTACTCCACATTCTTAGTAGTTTTACGAATCTTCACCTCAGCATTCAAAAGCAACTTCTTAGTAGTTTTACGAATCTCCACCTCAGAATTCTCTCCCTAATTTTGTACCCACATGATTCAAAAGCCTAATATATGAGTATTTCTCATTGTCTTCCCATTCTCATCACGCATCACCTTTGTAAATTGTACCATACATATACTCGCATCTAATCCTCAAACATTTTTGATAAAAAAAAACAGACACAATTGCAACCTAAATAGGGCTTTCGAATTGGAGAAATGAGAGATATCGAGAGACGTCAAAGTGTTTTCCAGCGAGAGTTTCGACTGAGACTCGCAGACCGACGCGAGTGAGAAGTTCAAAGATTTCACTTTGGAAAATTAACCGGGCAAAGATAAGCTGTTCAGAAGGTATCATCCCTTCGTAATGATGGATATGCGGTATTTTTCAACAAACGTTTGTTGAATAATAGCACATTGGGGTACATTTAATGATTTAATTAGATTCATACAATTATTTTCAAGCAGTCAAAAAAATCCAATTATAGTCAAAACAATATTAATAATTTTTTATCACCGTTTGGTGAAGGTGAGGAGGTTAGTCATGAAGGAGAGAGAAAGTACTGAAGGGGAAAGGAGAAGGCACACAAAATAGGAGCAAATTGGTCCGATTATATCAAATAATAGCAAAGTTAACTCTGTTAGTGGTTAATCTGTCGATTGGTATTTTTCAACAAACTTTTTTGTAAAATAAGGTAGTTTCCTGCAAAAATACATTTATAAGGTAAAAAAAGGTAGTTCGTACACAAATAGCTTTATAACCCGAAATTATTTAGAGAAACACGAACACCACACAAACAGGAATGACCCAAATTTGACACGATTGCACTAAGTTTTCTCGGAATTTAATTATTTTCAATTTCATAATAAATTTGTGTATTTTGAAACTAGCACGACCCAACGCAACCCAACAAGACATATTTCATATCTGTAGTTTTAGGAGGTAGAGAGCGTTTGCCACAATAATTTCTCCCGTTAATAGAGGATAAAGTGCCGATTGACTCAATTTTACAGTGTAGTATTGCAACGCTAAAAACAATAGATTTTCTAAGTCAAGAGATAGATAATTGTCAAGTGGGATTTTATCAAACTCTACAGCTGGGCAGAATTTTCAGATTCTGGTTTGTTTTTCTTTTCCAATAAACCTTCTAGTAACCTGTTATTTCCCATTTATATTCTAGCATTGTGAGAGGTAATAAAAGGAAAAACTATTCAATTTATTTTCCAGACATTAGTTTATTGAATTACTTTGAAATAACAAACATATGACAAACTTTTACCACCAAAACAAACCATCAAAATACAATTAATTGTGTTAAAACGAATAGATTATACAATTAAATGTGTTAAAAGGAGTAGTATCAATTTTGGCAGATAATTCAACTGAATCTTTCCGATGGATCGACAATAGAATTTGGTGTGATCTTTAATAATTGGTTACTCATCAAGGGTATCATCATCTAGTTTTCTACAATACATGCAATTCCAAGTCAATAACAAGTGTTGAATATGCTGGCACAATAATTGAATATCTAGATAATACAATGGAACTTGCATACTGTAGACAGTAAAAATTGTGTCTATAATAAGTCCCCATAAAAACCCGATGATGAAAGGATTGGATTTTGTTCGAACTTGGGTTGCGAGAATGATTGCTTTGATGATTAGCGTAGTTCATTTGAATTAACCAGTGGAAGCCTTTTGTACAGGTGATCCAAACCATTTGGACTCAATTCAATTGGAGTCCAAAACTGAGAGATAGGCCTCTTTGAACCTAAGGGCCCGAAAGGGAACCCAAACCCATGAGTCAACCCTTGGTCAAACAAGGGAATTAAGTCAATCCCGCGTGGACCCCCTCGGAAAAGCCTCCCCCGCGTGCAAAACACGTTAGGCGCCTATACAGGCATGCCGCTCCAAGTCCAAGCGGCCACGCTTGAGCTCAAGCGGTGGCTGCTAGGACAAGCGGCTGTGCCGCTTGCCAAGCGGTTTGACCGCTTCTCCTGCCAGCTTGGCCGCTTGGCCTAGCTGTATGGTCGCCTGGACTTGCTCTCGCGGACGGCAAATTCGAGCCCATTCGATTTCCGTGCCAAACCCTGGCAGCTCCCCCTCTTCTATATAAACAAACCTTAGGGTTCAGTTGAAGAGGTTGAAGATTCTCTCTGAAATTAGAGACTCCTAGGCTGAAAATTCTCTCTCTCTCTCTCTCTCTCTCTCTCTCTCTCTCATATTAAACCATAAATTCTGATTCTACTCCTTCTTTAGGGTTAGCCTAGCACCACAAAATAAGCCTTTACACTTCATCAAGAGCATGAATTCAAGCAATATAACCCAATAAGTTCATTGTGAGCATCCAGGTAATCCAACCTGAGGGTTTTCAATAGTTTTTTATATTGCTTGTTATTACTAACGGTTTTGGTTTATGTGATATGTACATGCATGGCGCGTTTTGAGCAAAAGGGCTTGTATTAAGCCTAATTAATGGATGAATGAATGTTTTAATTTTGTTATTTATTGCTCTTTTTTATATTGAATCATGCTTTGTTAGTGGATTGGTAGATAAATTATGTGGTTGTCCTCTAACTTGCAGGGTTTAGCATATTTATCGTTTTCTAGCAATAAAAGCATGTAACTTGATAAATTATTAAAAGTGGTCACAATAATAATGTTTGTTCAACCCATTAGTTAAAACTAGGAATTTGGTCAAATTGAACCTTGTTTGGAACCGTAGCATTAATAATTATATTGAATCGATTAGTAAAGGTCGTTGTTGTCAACGGGCGAGTTGGATGCCTAACACCTTCCTAGCTCGTACCTACGCTCCCGAACTCATTTATGAAGTCTATTTCCCCAATAAGGATTGGGGTGCACAAGAGTTGAGTTGACGTCTTTCTAGACTATCGACTTGACTCCAAGGTTTCCAAATTACCTTGAAATTTGGTGGCGACTTCCGACAATCTTAATTATGTCCTTGGTGCATAAATCTTTACGTGCATTCACACTCAAAGACTCACGAAACTGGAACACCACCGCGCTCTCCCAGGCTGTCCGGAAACCCGAACCCAGAAAGGGTCGAAGGAAGACACGTGAAAAGAGGGGAGAAAAATACGGCAGCCTACAGTGGCGACTTTATTGGGGACATGATTAAGAGAGTGTAACTTGAAAATCGATTCATCATCATTATTTTTGCTTGGTTCACTACCTTGAGTGTTCTTATTATTTTGTGACTTGTCATTCATCTATTAATTTGCATTCATGTGCATGCACTTGCGCGACTTCCGAGCTTGTTTTTACAAGTTCAAACTAGTTTCTTAGCCAATGGAGTGTGGTGAAGTGCCTTTGTGAGAATCCAGTCGATTCTTCTTTGCCAAGAAACATGGATCCCCCCACGTCATGTACCTTCCTACGCATTCGTCCATTCGACGAGTAGGATAACTAGAATGACTCACATTGTCGCGCATCCCGCGGATTGTAATACATTCTTGATCATGAGTACCTTTTGATCAAAACCCTTAAGCCTACCCCATTGCATGAACTAGAACCAATATTTTAGGTTGAAACTCAGTCCCATGTCCATGCTAGATCTTCATAATCATGTCATTTGCGTTGTTGTGCTGTTTGCCCATACGTGAACGTAATCTTTACGTAGTCTTTCTGGTCGTCATAGAAAATTAGATTAGACCCCAATTAGGATCTTTTCCTTTTTTGAGTCTAGATTTTGTCTTAAGATTGAGTCTAGAATCTTTATTTTTAGGAAACAATATCCCTGAATGTTCTATATGATGCTCGTTACCTTAGGAAAGATTTGGATGCTTTATTCTTTCCTTTTATTTAGGTAGTGAGTCTAGGTCAAAAGATCTCGATAATATCTCTCCTCTCTCCTTTTAGTCAAGAGTATAATATCTTTTTCTTTATCCCATATTGAGTCGAGATAATATCTCTCCCCTCTCCTTTTAGTCAAGAGTATAATATCTTTTGCTTCATCCCATATTGAGTCGAGATAATATCTCTCCCCTCTCCTTTTAGTCAAGAGTATAATATCTTTTGCTTCATCCCATATTGAGTCGAGATAATATCTCTCCCCTCTCCTTTTAGTCAAGAGTATAATATCTTTCATCTTTCTTTTCCCGTGTCGAGATTTTTTTGACCTAAACCCATTACTTAGTCCCCAAAGGTAACTATGTTGATAGAATATTCTGGGTAGAAATTTCCCATCTTTGTTTTGAAAATTTTCTTTTGTGGAACTTGTTAGTCTTTCATTTTCTAAGTCTTATTCGCTGTCCAGGATTGGGAAGAAAACAGTCAGTCCGAAAAGTTAAGAATGCGATCATAGTAATCAACGTCTAGTTAGGAAGCTCGTATTGGAATCTCCCCCTCAGAGCAAAGCTAGGTCTGACGCGGTATTTGTTACTCCCCCTCCGTATCAACCATCCTGTTCTAAGTTGATCAAAATGGCCGAAGATGACATACCATCTAAGACTACTGATGAGATGTTGGCTGAAATGATGACAATGTTGAAAACCATGGGAAACCGTGTGACATGGATAGAAAGCAAGGTTAAGAAAACTGACCCTTTCAACCAAGATGATCCTCCACCTCGAGATGACAAGGTAGAAGAGCTAAGTGCTAAAATTAAGAACCTTGAGTTGGCTCTAACTCAAAACAAGATCATAAGTGACTACATGATCAATGCTGAAGGATATTCATCTCACATCAAGGAGAAGCTCCCACAAAAGGTCTCTATGCTTGAAGTCCCCACCTTCAAAGGGACCGACGATCCAAAAGATCACATAAGGGCTTTCACTACCGCAATGGGCCTAAGAGGAGTGGACCCTAACCTCTATATTCACCTTTTCTCACAAACCTGTGACCCCACTGTTAGGGCATGGTTCTTCAAGCTTGAGCCCAATCAGATTCAGGAATGGAACAAAGTGGCTAGCTTATTCCTCACTAGGTATGCCGACAATGTCATCCAACCAACTACCATGAGAGAGTTGTAAGCGATAAAGCAAGGTGAAAATGAAAGCTTCACTGACTTTGTTAAGAAATGGAGAACTAAAGTGGCCGAAATTCTCGACCGTCCATCCGAGGAAGAGCAAATTCGGAAACTTATCAAGAACTTACAACCTCCTTACTTGAATCCTCTCAAATATCAAGCAATTACTTCATACACACAAATCAATAGTGTGGGATTGCTCATAGAGGACGATCAAGCACTTAAAAGGGAGAAAAGCAAGGATTTCTTCAACAAAGGCACTTATAACTCGAACTACAAGAAGAACCCCAATTCGGGAAACTCTTCCAACAAGGTTAATGAAGTCAATGCTGTCTACAACAAACCGCAAAGGCAACACAACCCATTGGGCATGACCTATGCTAAATCTTTAGAAAAGCTTGTCAAGAATGACTATCTCAATGTCGTGGGTCCCACTTCGGATCCTGACATCGAAAAGAGGAGCCCATCATGGAATCCTAATCTTTATTGCAAATTCCATAGAGGAAAAGGACATGATACCCAGAAGTGTTGGACACTTAAGAATAAAATTCAGGATCTCTTTGACAATGGGACTATTCCCAAGCCAAAGAATGTGCCCACTCCAAACAACAACACCAATCCTCTAGGTGCGGTTTCGTCATTACAAATGAAGAGGAAGAAAAGGACCCCTCTCGCTTGATTGTGAAAATTGGACATTCTATCCCACCATTTAAGCTTGACTCCCTCAACCTAGAGGTAGCTGGACTTTGGGAAAGCGATAGAGACAAGGAAGATTCTACCCTCCAGAATTCTAAAGCATGGTACGACTCCTCTGATGATAAATCTCCTTAAGTTGAACACCTCACAAGGTCGGGAAGGCACTATATACCACCCCATCTCCAAAATAAGGACCCACTACAAAACACAGTTTCAGTTATGCCACAAGTGAGAGACTCTCCACTAGTCCAGAACAAGGACCAAAACCCTCCAAACGAGGATGATGGCACTATACTGCTTAAACAGCTTCAAAAAACTAAGGCCGATATTTCTATATGACAACTTTTGACTACTTCCCAAGTACATAGGAAAGCTTTACTAAAAGCACTTAATCAAACTATGGTCTCCCCCGAAGCTACTCCGGATGACTTAGTCAATCTCCTCACAAAAGGAAATTCTCTGCAAGCAATTGCATTCACTAATGAAGACCTTCCACGCGAAGGAATTCATCACAACAAGGCACTCTACCTAACTTCCATATGTGAGAAGAAACAGGTTCCAATGACTTTAATAGACAATGGGTCCGCTGTCAACGTTTGTCCCCTAAGGACCGCCCAATGCTTGGGCATAAACGTCAATAACCTCGCGCATGCCGCACAAGGGTTGAGGGCCTACGACAATTCTAAACGAAACGTCTTAGGCATATTTTCGGTTAACCTTAACACTGGACCATTTGAGAAAATGGTAGAATTCCATGTCATCGACATCCCAGCTTCATTCAATTTACTCCTAGGACGCCCATGGCTCCATGGATTAAACGCAATAGCTTCAACATTGCATCAAAGGTCAAAATGATGGTCGGAGGGGTAGTTCTAGAGGTTAGGGCTAATTCTATGATCGCTAATTTGAAGACACGCCGATTCTTAAAGTCGAGCACACTGTGCAGGACGAAGAATTGTATGGCTTTATGACTGAAGGTATCGCCGTACTTGAGCAAGATGTAGCTCCTTTCGCACCATATTCCCACCTAGGAATTAATGCCATTCTAAGAAATCAAGGACACTTCCCGACACATCTCTAGGCAAAGATGTCTCCAAACCACTTCCAGTTTGGTCATCCAAAGCCGAAAATAATCTTTTTGGGTTGGGCTATAACCCTACCAAACAGGAATTACGGGAATACATCGCTAAATAAAAGGCGAAAAGAAGGGTCGTTAAGGAAAATAAAGTCTATGACATCCCCATGGCACCCTACCCGCACACACTAAACGGGCAGTTCGTCCAATCTGGAGATCCATTCCTGTATTATAGCTTTCCCGAGCCCTATGTTCTCCCTGTTTATGGAATCCAAGTTCCCGGATTCGAAGATTCCAAGACTGCTACGCGCTAGAAGAAACTCCTTTGCCTGTAAGAAGGAGGCTAAACTTTGATTGGGTAGAGGACACGCTCAACAACGCTTTGGGTCTATTATTTGGACAAGAGCATCGCCATCCAGAAGATGAGGAGCTCCACAATGTCAATAGCGCAATTCAAGATGCGAACTTTGACCCAACTAAGTTGATCACTCCAAACGAGGGTCAGCTCATAAGGCAGAAACGCACCATAAGCTGGACAGGCCAACGGAAAGAAAATCAAGATCACGATCTCCGAAGAATCCAAGCCTGACACCGACACTGACTCCGACCAGACTGAGTCTGATTCTGAAGACGAGTCTAATATAGTAGAGTCGGGTGGTCCGCCCAAATCTATGTCTAATTTTGTTTGCAAGTCTAACGATGTTAAAGCCAATAGTAATGGCTCAGATGATGTTCCAGTTTCCTCTATCAATGAAATAATTACTGATTCTGCTTACTTCTTGGATTACTTATTAGCTAATAATTCAAAAGATGAACAAGAATTTCCCAAAGAAGTAACTAAAGCACTATTAGAGCATGAACAAAAGACTTCAATTGTGGAAGAAACAGAATTAATCAATCTTGCAAACGATCAAGAGCCGCGCCAAGTGCGCATTGGCTTATCGTTAACTCCCTAAGAGCGAGAAAGCTTTATAAATATCTTAAAAGAATACATAGACATTTTCGCTTGTTCCTACAAAGACATGCCGGGAATAAGTCGTGAGACAGCACAGCATACAATACCGCTCAATCCTGATTCAAAACCGGTAAAGCAAAAACTTCGGAGAATGAAACCTGAGTGGATATTGAAAATCAAAGAAGAGGTGCAGAAACAGCTCGCAGCAGGTTTTATTAGGATTGCTCAATATCTAGAATGGGTTGCTAACATAGTGCTCGTTCCAAAAAAGGATGGCAAAGTAAGGATGTGCGTGGATTTCAGAGATCTAAACAAGGCAAGTCCAAAGGACGACTTTTCCTTGCCACATATAGACGTACTGGTGGAGAATACCGAAGGACATGCCCTCTTATCATACATGGATGGCTATGCAGGGTATAACCAAATACAAATGGCCGAAGAAGATATGGAGAAAACCACCTTCGTAACCCAATGGGGGACATATTACTATACCGTCATGCCTTTCGGGTTGAAGAAAGCGGGAGCAACATACCAAAATGATGCACAAGGAAGCCGAGGTGTACGTAGACAATATGATCATCAAATCCAAGGAGAGAGAAGGACATATACCCTCTCTAAAGAAATTCTTTGGCAGGCTTCGGAACTACAATATGAGATTGAATCCTCAAAAGTGCGCATTTGGAGTAACTTCTGGCAAGCTTTTAGGATTCCTCATAAGCACAAGAGGCATTGAAATTGATCCCACCAAAATCAAAGCTCTAAGAGACATGCCATCTCCCAAAAATGAAAAGGAGATAAGAGGATTCCTAGGACGACTCCAATATATAAGTCGATTCACATCGAAATTGACTATTACATGCGAGCCCATCTTCAAAAAGCTCAAAAAGGACACTAGATCTACCTGGGATGATCAATGCCAGCAAGCCTTCGACAAAATTAAGGAATACTTAGCTAATCCACCCGTATTGGTTCCGCCAATTCCGGAAAAACCACTTATGCTATACCTAACAGTAACAGAAACCGCCATGGGTGCTATGTTGGCCCAAAAGGTGGAGAATGATAAAAAGGCAATATACTACCCCTTAGCAAGAAGTTCTGAGAGTACGAAACACGCTACTCCACACTAAACGTGTCTCGCATTGGCCACTGCAACAAAGAAACTGCGACACTACATGCTACAGCATTCTATCCATATAAAGTCAATGATGAATCCACTAAAAGTACTTATTTGAAAAGCCCATTCTTAGTGGGAGAATAGCAAGATGGACTATCATACTTTTAGAATTCGATCTAACTTTTGAACACCAAAAGGCGATCAAAGGACATGCCATTTCTGAACATCTCGTTGAAAACCCAGTTATTAGCGAAGATGCTACACATGACTTTCCCGACGAAGGAATAATGGGTGTCGAAGAAACCACTTGGCAGTTATACTTTGACGGAGCATCAAACCAAAAAGGTTATGGCGTAGGAGTATTATTAGTCATCTCAGAAGGCGCACATACTCCCATAGCCGTCAAATTAGACCATGAGTTAACCAACAACGGCGCCGAATATGAAGCATGCATCATTGGTTTAGAAGCGGCAATAGAACTACAAATTAAGGATCTAAAGTTATATGGAGATTCAACTCTCATCATAAACCAAGTCTCCAAAAAGTGGAAAGTGAAAAGCGAATCCCTGGCACCTTACCAGGAATATCTTGAAAAGATAGCCAAATATTTCACTTATGTCCATTTCACATACCTTCCTAGAGATGACAACCAGTTCGCAGACGCCTTAGCGAAAATGGCTTCCATGATAAATATTCCAGATGATGTAATCTCCATGCCCATTCACATTCAAAGGCGCACTGAACCTACCTTTTGTAATGCACTTGAAGTACGCGCCAATGAGGAAGAAGAAGAAGAGGAATGGTTTACCGACATCCTCAATCTACTCGCCAAAGATGATTACCCTCCACAATCAACACCTAGGGCACAAAGAGCTTTAAGAAGACTAGCCGTGCAATACATACATGTGCAAGGAAAACTTTATAAAAAGACACCACAAGGGCTAAGTCTTCTATGCTTAAAGGAACGTGAGGTCATCAAAGTCATGAGTGATACACATAATGGTGTATGTGGTCCCCATATGAATGGACTCGCCTTGGTCAAGTAAATACTTAGGCAAGGATACTATTGGACTACGATGGAAAAGGACTGCATCGAATACGTAAGGAAGTGCACACGCTACCAATTCCACGCCTATTTACAACATAGACCTCCTACTCCTCTGCATACATTCACTTCACCATGGCCGTTCTCTGCATGGGGTATTGACATCATTGGGAAAATCACCCCTACAGGAAAAGGAGGCCATGAATACATACTAGTCGCAATAGATTATTTCACCAAATGGGTTGAAACTCGCTCATACGCAAGAATAGCGTCGAAACACGTGGCAAAGTTCATACATGACAACGTCATTACCAGATATGGAGTACCGCACGAAATCATAAGTGCTCACGGGTCCCAATTCAAAAAGGATGTTGCCGAACTTTTCACTAAGTTTAAAATTCAACATCGATAGTCTTCACCCTATAGGCTACAAACGAATGGAGCCGTAGAATCCGCAAACAAGAACGTGAAGCAAATGATAGCTAAGATGACGGAAAGCTACGAAGATTGGCCCGACAAGCTACAATTCGCCTTATAGGGATATAGAACCACGCACTATTCGATCCTCAACAGGAGCAACACCTTATTCTTTAGTATACGAAAATGGAGGCGGTACTCCTACTCAAGGTAGAAATCCTCTCTTTAAAGATAGCTTTGGAAAGTGAATTACCCGAAGTGGATTGGGTCCAGGCCCAGTATGACCAATTGATCTTGCTAGACGAAAGACGACTAAATGCCCAACATTATGGTCATGTATACCAAGCAAGGATGGCAAGGCATTTTGATCAACGATTCAAGGCTAGAGGACTAAAAGAAGGAGACTTAATCCTAAAAGAGGTAAGACCAATTGTAGCCGATCCTCGGGGAAATTTCAAGCCTAATTGGGCCGGACCATACATTATCAAGACGATATTATCCGGTGGAGCGGTAAAGTTAATGGATTTAGACGGCAACGAGTTCACTCAACTCACAAATATGGACCAACTTAAGCGATTCTATGCATAAATGTTAAATCTTTGAGAGAGCCCACTAAGGCACCGAATCCAAGTCAAAATCGGTCAAAATCGTCCACCTAGGGCCCACGAGCGGAAAAAAAAAAACGAGATTTGGTTTTACGAACTACATTGGCCTGGTTCCGCATGGATATGTAGTAACCCATATAACTTGGGCCCGACCACTTTAATAAAATAAATCTCTGAAGGGAGTTTTAATCCATTAGATTAATGCAAAAATAAGCAAGTCTTTCATTAATATGGCTAACCTCCGTTTCATGCTCTAATGATAAAAAACAAAAGTGCGAGAAAAGTAATAAATAAATAAAAGGGCAATTCTCAACTGCATCTACTTGGGCATGCAAACCCGTTATTTGAATTATACTACTAAGCAAAAAGGATAAGACTTGCTAGACAATTAGAGGTGGACTATTCCTCCTTATATTTAACTTCGGGCTCTTGGACGGGCTTGCTAGGCTCATCAAGTTCCATTCGTTCTTTTGGAGCCCATCGTTCCCTACCATAGCTAGAAGAGGCCTCGTGATCATTGGGCCTAACTTGAGCTACTTGTTTGGCCGAGTGGGCCGGATTCTTTCTCTTCTTGGATTGGGCCTTAGCCTTACCTTTTTCCTTACCCTTAGTTTGGGGTTTGGAAGGTCTAGTGGGCCTATCAATGGGAGTTATCCTTATACCGCTTGATCATATTTGCGGGCCTTGAACAACTCTTTTTCCTCTTCTAGGAGCCTTTGGTTGACTTGATGGTCACCACTCCAAATCCACTCCTCGTAAAAGCTAGACAACCCGTTAGAATGCAGGTATACCGGCTTAGTCCATACTTGGCGACGGTTCCAGTCAATTAGACACCAATGAGGATGTTAAGGGCCTTTGGCAAGGAGGTTCACACTTACGTTCGGGATCCTTTGCCTTAAGCCATATTGGCGGAGGAGGCGGTTCGGTAAGAAGAACGTCAAAGTATACAAACCAATGATCCTCGTAAAGGGCACATTCTCACTACACCCTACGATCTTGGTGGTACGCCACCACGGGACGAACCAAGCCGGTTGGATGTTGGTATAGAAGAATGCTATCCACTCCTCCCGAGAGGATTCAGAGAACTTTCGGCGCCTTGCCGGAAAGTTCTTAGGGAGGAACTTCCTAGTGTCTATTGGGGCCTCAAGTAAGTGGAGTCTCTCTTGAAGCCATATCTACAAAAAAACAACAAAAGAAAAATTCAAGTCAATACAAGATGAGAATTTCACCAAATAAAGTTAAATCCACAAAGATTAAGGCTTTATCACAAAACTTACTTGAAGGAGTAAAAGGCTCCCGGCGAAGGACTCTTGAGGGTTGCTCTTGAGCCTAGCTAAAGTAAGGATTGTCTCGCCCACGACCAAGTGCATAGGAGAGTTATCCCACTGAATTTGCTCGGTCACCCTAAGAAGGCAAGCTTTGCCCCTATTGATGGTCATCTTCTTCTCGGAAGGAATAAGAGCATCTTCATTACCACCAACGAACAAATAACGATGGAGGAGGCAAAGTACAAAGGCACGCTTCTTGTACCTCATATCCATCGCATCCCGGGTCTTGGAGATAAAGAAAGTCACAAGCTTGGCAAGATCAACATCCTCACCATGAAGCACTTGACCCGCTTGACGGGGAGACAACCCAAGGTACCTTTGAAAATCACCCACAAAAGCATTCCCCAAGTAAGGAACGGCGGGAGGACTTTCGGTTGGAAAGCCAACTATATCGGAGAACTCCTCCCCCAAAGGGCACATCTCATGAGCACCTAACGGAAGACATGGAATTTTGGGTCCCAAAACTCAATAGAAGCATGAAGAAAATCCCACAAAATCTTGACTTGCTTGAGATGAAAGATGGCATTGAGGTGGAAGGGAGTAAGCTCTAACCTCTCCTCTACAGTCAGGGAAGCCAACCAAGCATCAAAGACATCATCAAAGTTCACCATTGTTATGATTAAAGGATTTTCTCTCAAGGAATTTTCTCTCTCTAAGGGCTCAAAGCAAGTGGTGAGAATAGAAGAGAAAGAAACCCAAATATATAGAGGCCACGGTTGGATTCTCGTCGAAAAATTAAGGAAATTCAGACAACCGATGAAAAGGGGCCAGGCGGCCTTGAAGCTAGTCCAGACGGCTTAGCCGCTAGGACGAGCGGCTTTGCCGCTCCAGCAAGTGGCTTGACCGCTCCAGCAAGCGGCTTGACCGCTAGGACAAGCGGCAAAACCGCAAGCCCAAGCGGCAACCGCTAGAGCTCTAGCACAGCCGCTAGGAGCTCTAGCGGTCACCCTGTATAAGCACCTGGTGTGCTATTTCGCGAGAGACATTGGTCCACCCGACCCCACACTTGACCGAGCTATACCTTCCTAATTCCCACTTGGAAAGATTTTGGAAGCCTTCCCTTATATTTTTCTTACCTTAAATCTTGGCTCTTGCCATTTTTCTATTTATTACCTTTTATTTTCTTTCCTTCTTTTTATTTTTGATTATCAAGTTCCACCTTTATTCCTTTTATTTTCTGATTTTCTATTTCCTTTATATATATTTTCCCTTTTTAATTATTTTTTTCTATTTTGCTTTTCTTTACTTTATTTTTTTGTATTTTAGGGGAAGGGGTACCCCAAATGTGCTAAATTCTTGGGAATCCTAAATTCTCGAATGTCGTGATTTGTGATTTCCCACTCAGAAATTAGTTGATTAAGTTCACATATGGGCATTTGCGTGATATATTTTTGTGCGTGAATAAAATGCAATAATTTATAGCAGGTTTAATACAAGCCCGAAAGTTCGAATGCACTACAACAAATATCACTGGCCATCTTCTCCAGTACTCGGACCCGCCTGAGGCGACTCTCCGGGTCCACTCGACGATGGAGCACCTGAAGGACCAGGCTGAGACATCGCCCAAGCTCTAGGGTCGAAAGCAAACAATGAACCCGCCAAGTAAGCGGGATCCAGTGAATGACGCGGTGGTTCCAACATGGCGGGATAGCCGCCATACCCCGTACTCTCCTAACTCCTAGAACTCATTGGAGGAACTTGAGGATACATGGGCATATGATAGCCCGGATACCCCATATAGAGAGGCGGTGCAGGCCACTGCGGAAGATAAGGCACTTGAGGCGAGTTCCCCATATCCACTCTAGCTCAAAGCGTCCCCTGACGCACCTCCATACTATCCTGCCTAGGAGGAGGACGCTGCGATGTAGACACCGACTCCGGAGTACGAACAACTGGAGGCCTCACCACGGGAACAGGCTGCGAGATAAGTTCGAGGTCAGAATATTACAAAAATTCAAATCAAGCACTATACTTGAAATGAACATACCTCTCGAACGTTGGACCGACGACTCGTGCATACACTCCGAGACGCGAATCTAGAAATCCAATTCTTAAAGGCATGCATACCTCTATAGATCTTCCGTGTCTCCACAGCATCCAACTGTGCACATAAAGAAAAGAGTCAGTATAAATAAAAAGGAAACATTACAAATCACAATGAATTCTCACTTACCCCCTACAACCAGCTGGTAGAGGCAATCCCTCAATCTCCTCATCAGGGCCACGAAACTCAGGAATCTGTATAACCTGAGGAGACCCGTCCGCTCCCGTGTAACCCACCGACATGGAAGGGAGAGTAGGACGCCGAGAAGAAGCGATCGCATGAGACGACGAGGAACTCGCAGCACTCTGCAAAGACCAAAAATATTAGACATATTTCTAAATTTCCAAACGAAATTAGGAAACAAAGTACATTACTTACCGGGTCGGTAGAAAAGTTGGGGCACAACCGAGCCTCAACAAAGTCAGTATATGCCACCATGAGATCCACCTCAGGATCAGCCGGAAGCAAATACTCAAGGGCATTCGCTCCAACAGTAGCCGTCCTTACCTGCTCCACGGTAAGGTGACGAACATAAAGCACAGAATCCGGAGGATCCAAAGGAATCCTCGGAGCCGGAAGGTCGGAGAAAGTTTGCTTAATCAGTCTCTCTCCCAAGAACCACTCAAAACCGAAAGGACCCTCAACAAGGATCCTCCTCTGGTCATACTCCCGAGCACCTAGAAATCTATCCGAGAGACCCGGGAGGTAATCCGTCCAGGGGAACCAGTCGACCCGCAAAAGCAAGAATGAGCACACAAAAGAAAGAAAGGACAAAAGAAGCACCAAGGAAAGTTGCTTACATCCTGAGCGGCCAAGGGCTATATCGCCTCCCTAAGGGCGTGCAGCGTAGTGAATGGGCAAGATGCCCGTCCCTTCTAGGTTTGCATCGCTGGAAAGGACAAATCCCCTGTCTCGAGAAGAGGGGCAAGGTCGGAGAAATGCTCATAAAACCAAATCTAAAACATGCAAAGTACATGGATTAGGCACAAGTTATTAATAAAGAGCCAAAGAACACAAAGTATAAGAAGGTTAGAAGGAAATTACCTCCATAACCTTCCAATAACCGACTAAGGAGACGCGAGCTGCGCCCTCCTCTCCACTGAGGCGGCTGGACTGCCTCAGTCACCGAAGAAGACAAGAGTATGTGGGAAGACCCCAATTGTACTCCACAACTCTGTCCAAATCCCGCAAGCACGGAAAATAGCGAACATGGTAACTACTAGCTTTATCTGAAAAGACGGAACAAGCTAGAACATAGGCCAAGAAAAAGGCGAGTGTGCTGCTCCACCGTGATCTTCTTCAACTTCCTCGGGTTGGTCAAGAACTGGACCATAACGTCAGTCCGGCCATACTCCCTAGCTTCCCAATTGGCCCCAAAAAGGCCAAACATCTCCACCATAACCTCCCTACTCATGTCTCCATAAGTGATAGGAGTACCGGTGCAAGGGAGCCCGGAAATGAGACCAAACTCGAAAGGGGTGATCATGATTTCACCCATAGGAAAATGAAAAGTACTGGTAGTATCCAAGTACCGCTCCGCAAGACCTCTAATGAGCAAGCGCTCAGAGCGCTCCCCAGAAGCGATGGACGCTAAAAAATGACCGAAGCCACAACGCTCCATAATAGCGTCGACCGA
This sequence comes from Tetragonia tetragonoides, assembly GCA_038025085.1. Taxonomy (NCBI): domain Eukaryota; kingdom Viridiplantae; phylum Streptophyta; class Magnoliopsida; order Caryophyllales; family Aizoaceae; genus Tetragonia; species Tetragonia tetragonoides. The sequence continues at coordinate 13,974,093 of CM076146.1, read as the reverse complement.
AGAAGTCACGAACCTACGGGCCCTCTCGATACCCGAAAGGCTACCATAACCGTTGATGTCCTATACAACACGATAATTGAAAGGCAATTAGCTAGGTGATCCTAGTAACAACTACCAGTCTCCGGTTTAGTCCTAAATTTTTACAACTCGTAAAATTTAGCATTTTAGCGAAACCAGTACGACAAGAGTGAATTTTAAAGAGAACAAATTTGACACAAGTTCATTCTCCACAAATATACTCTAAAAATATTTACCACCACAACAAAAATAAACTTCACTCAAGTTTATTTTCACAAAAAAATATATATGATAAATACAACAGGAATAAATTTCAAACAAATTTTTTTTTTCCCACCATTAAAGATGAATTTCACGCAAATTCGTTCTTCACATACATAATACAAGAAACCTACGGGAATTCACAAAGTAACAAGAAAAACAATTTCACGCAAATTGGTTTTTCCACATTTAGCTACAGTACAGTTCTCAACCTAAAATTCTATGTTTGCCTACACATGATTTTCTAAATGTAAAAGTGCAAAGAAAAAGAAACGACGACATATCCGACATTTGGTACCAACGGTAACCAAATGCTCCTTCTTCTTGAAAACGAGATCTCTTGGGCTCCCAACGATCGGTGGGATGAAAATCACTACGAGTGAACTCATCCTGGACTAACTGGCTCTCACCCACCCGGTGATGGGGTATATCGGAAACAAAAACCCGAGTGAAAACATTCGGGGCCTTATGAACAACAATCTCTTGCCCCTTCCTTTTCCTACCTCCTCTAAGGTTAGGAGCCATGGATGAAGAGCAAAAATGGAGTTTTTGGAAATTTGAGTGAAACTCACAAAACTCACAAATTCACACAATTTTGAGTTTTGACACTCAAAAACACAAGAACAACTAGCAAAATCAAGTTCTACTAAGAATTTGAGCAAGAAAAACCTCAAGATTTGGAGCTAGGGGCTTTGATGAAGGTTGAAGACTTGAGTAAAAATGGAGGAGAGAGAGAGAAGAAGGCAAAATGGGGAAGATGACCCATTTTTGGCCTCCCTTTCCCCTCTTTATACGCACACCCGTGAAAACCTAATAGACAGTCAAACCGCCTACGTGGACGGTTAGACCGCCCAGCTGGCGGTCAGATCGCAAGGCAGGCGGCTTGGCCGCTGGTCCCAACAGCTTGACCGTTTGGGTGAGAGGCATAGCCGCTCCACCAAGCAGCGTAGCCGCTCTAAACAGCGGTTCACCCGCTCCATGTGGCGGCTTGACTGCCTGGCCCACTCTCTCACCTCTGACGTTTTATGGGCCATTGGGTTCAAAATCAGTGGGCCCCACACGAGGTCCATGGCAGTTATTTGAGCGCCAAAGTCCGTTTATGAAAGCAGGACTATTTTAAACCCACAGGTTTGCACATTTAAACTCGGCCAAATGGCATGGGCTCAAACCCGACCTAAGGTCTGAGCAACCTTTTATTACCTTTACAATAGCCTTTACTACTCATCTTATTTCTAACGAAATATTTTTATTGTGCAACCTACAACATAGGGTTCCCCTTTGACTGAAAATCAATGGACATTTATTGTTTGACCTACAGCATAGGGTCGCCCTTCGACTGAAAATTGAAGGATTTTTATCTCTTATCTTATTTCTAACAAAATATTTTTATTATGTAACCTACAGCATGGGGTTCCCCTTCGACTGAAAATTGAAGGACATTTATTGTTTGACCTACAGCATAGGGTCGCCCTTCGACTGAAAATCGAAGGATTTTTATCTCTTATCTTATTTCTAACGAAATATTTTTATTGTGTAACCTACGGCATGGGGTTCCCCTTCGACTGAAAATTGAAGGACATTTATTGTTTGACCTACAGCATCGGGTCCCCCTTCGACTGAAAATCGAAGAAATTTTATCTCTTATCTTATTTTTAACGAAATATTTTTATTGTGTAACCTACAGCATAGGGTTCCCATTCGACTGAAAATCGAAGGACATTTATTGTTTGACCTACAGCATAGGGTCCCCCTTCGACTGAAAATCGAAGGATTTTTATCTCTTATCTTATTTCTAACGAAATATCTTTATTGTGTAACCTACAGCATAGGGTTCTCTTTCGACTGAAAATGGAAGGACATTTATTGCCTGACCTACAGCATAGGGTCCCCTTCGACAGAAAATCGAAGGATTTTTATATTTTATCTTATTTCTAACGAAATATTTTATTGCGTAACCTCCAGCATAGGGTCCCCTTCGACTGAAAATCAAAGGACATTTATTGTTTGACCTACAGCATAGGGTCCCCCTTCGACTGAAAATCGAAGGATTTTAACCATTTTTTACCTATCTTAAATATTTTTATTGTGTGACCTACAACATAGGGTCAAAGCCTCGGTCAAATAAACCGGGAAGTTTACTACTCTAAAAATGATTGTTTATCTTTGAATGATTGTCACCTCACTCAGTTTGCCTGTTTTATTGCAGGTATTGGCACAGGACTACTTTGACCTTCGCTCTATTCGAGCTCGGCCAAAGTAGGGGCTTCTGTAGACACCAAAAATTGTGTCTATAGTAAGTCCCCGTAGAAATCCAATGATGAAAGGATTGGATTTTGTTCGAACTTGGGTTGCGAGAATGATTTGCTCTGATGATTAGCCCAGTTCATTTGAATTAACCAGTGGAAGCCTTTTGTACAGGTGATCCAAACCAGTTGGACTCAATTCAATTGGAGTCCAAAACTGAGAGATATGCCTCTTTGACCCTAAGGGTCCGAAAGGGAACCCAAAACCCTTGAGTCAACCCTTGGTCAAACAAGGGAACTCAGTCAATCCCGCATGGACCCCCTCGAAAAAGCCTCCCCCGCGTGAAAAACACGTCAGGCGCCTATACAGGCATGTCGCTCCAGGTCCAAGCGGCCACGCTTGAGCTCAAGCGGTGGCCACTAGGACAAGCGACTGTGCCGCTAGGCCAAGTTGCCTGACCGCTTGCCTTGCGACTAAGCCGCTTTCCAAACGTTTTGACCGCTTGTCCTGCCACCTTGGCCGATTGGCCTAGCTGTATGGCCGCCTGGACTTCTTCTCGCGGACGACAAATTCGAGGCCCATTTAATTTCCGTGCCAAACCCTGGCAGCTCCCCCTCTTCTATATAAACAAACCTTAGGGTTCAGTTGAAGAGGTTGGAGATTTTCTCTGAAAGGTTGGCAGTTAGGGACTCCTAGGCTGAAAATTCTCTCTCTCTCTCTCTCTCTCTCTCTCTCTCTCTCTCTCTCTCTCTCTCTCTCTCTCTCTCTCTCTCTCTCTCTCTCATATTAAACCATAATTTCTGATTCTACTCCTTCTTTAGGGTTAGCCTAACACCAAAAAAAAGCCTTCACACTTCGTCAAGAGCATGAATTCAAGCAATATAACCCAATAAGTTCATTGTGAGCATCCAGGTAATCCAACCTGAGGGTTTTCAATTGTTTTTTATATTTCTTGTTATTATTACTAACGATTTTGGTTTATGTGATATGTACATGCATGACGCGTTTTGAGCAAAAGGGCTTGTATTAAGCCTAATTAATGGATGAATGAATGTTTTAATTTTGTTATTTATTGCTCTTTTTTATGATTGAATCATGCTTTGTTTGTGGATTGGTGGATAAATTATGTGTTTGTCCTCAAACTTGCAGGGTTTAGCATATTTATCGTTTTCTAGCAATAAAAGCATGTAACTTGATAAATTGTTAAAAGTGGTCACAATAATAATGTTTGTTCAACCCATTAGTTAAAACTAGGAATTTGGACAAATTGAACCTTGTTTGGAACCGTAGTATTAATAATTATATTGAATCGATTTGTAAAGGTTGTTGTTGTCAACGGGCGAGTTGGGTGCCTAACACCTTCCTAGCTCGTACCTACGCTCCTGAACTCATTTATGAAGTCAATTTCCCCAGTAGGAATTGGGGTGCACATGAGTTGAGTTGACGTCTTTCTAGACTATAGACTTGACTCCAAGGTTTCCAAATTACCTTGAAATTTGGTGGCGACTTTCGACAATCTTAATTATGTCCTTGGTGCAGAAATCTTTACGTGCATTCACACTCAAAGACTCACGAAACTCGAACACCACTGCGCTCTCCCAGGCTGTCCGGAAACTCGAACCCAGAAAGGGTCGAAGGAAGACACGTGAAAAGAGGGGAGAAAAATACGACAGCCTACACATACATCACTGTTTGGGGTCATGACGTGTCTCTGCAAAAAGAAGATTGATACTAATAAACCTTTTCTTATTTTTGTTTTTTCTAGACGAGTGAGATATCTTTAGTTGATTATTTTTGAGGCTCGTAGAATGAGCAACATAGTCCATAGACATTGGCAGAGTCAACATCCTTGATATCTTGTTTACGGTGTGAGACGGCCACGTCAACCATGATGGCATGTAGGCATAAAGACTAGAATACACGAGCAAAGCAAAAAATGTCAACCACATCTTTGTGGACTGGTTTGTCGTACCCACCAATAGCAGACGACCTCTCAACGTCCTCGAAATAAAAATAACCCTTGCAATATTTGTACCACAAGCAGTGTCCCTAAGATCTATTAATATATAATATCTAGCAATAGGGACGATAGGTTCCCCTTTAGCGGTAATCAGCAACAATTCACCACCTTTAGCGTCAAGCACCTTAGGGTCATTGAGCACTCGATTGGGGAGAAAAGTATAATTATCTCTTTCAATGACACGAATATCACCATAAACGTCAAAGGGTTTGTCTCGAGACAACTTGCAACTGATGATAATAGAAAATAACTAATGTAAGGGTGCTACTTTGATATGACCTCTCTCACGTCCTGGAGGAGGTGTCCATCCAACTTTAGCTGGCAACGCTACAACATTCTTTGTCGTGTTGAGAGAAGAGAGTACATCCTACAATAATGCGAGTTAATGATTATAAATGATCCTTCCTGGAAATCAGTGCATATTTGGTACTTGTAGCTAGCAAATACAGAACTCACGCAACAAAAGATCAAAATTTTATCAACACAAGGGTTGTTGCTAAGAAGCCAAGTTCACTTTCTTTTTATCGGGTATTCAATTTCATTTCTCTTTCCTATTCACAAAGTAGTTCAACGAATAGCATATAACATGTGTAAGAAACGACAAATTATAGAATAGAGGATATCAATAAACTGAAGACCGAGTGTATTGTTTTTTTCAAATTTACAACAAATTCTTCTAACCAATTCATATAATCTCATGTAATGATAAAGACAAAAAAGAAACTGTAGTGCGTGAATCAAACACCGAAAATAGACACAGAAATTGTGGAATTGAAAAAAAAAATGAACTAAATGCAGAAATGAAAGGAAACTAATTAGTGGGATGATTAAAACAAAAGAAAACAGATAGTATCATGACTTAAAAGGAACGGTGAGTTACCTGCCCGTAGAGAGGTTGCTGGTGGCAACGACACGATCCAGTTCGTCTTCATTTCGCTGTGGCATGCCCATAGATTTATCTCTCAAGTCAGATTTAGAAAACTGATGTCCCAGTTGCGATAGCGGATCAATGTGATATATCATACTCCTGATTTCTCCAGTGAATGCTTCTAGACTTGGGGTTGGCAGTGGTACGTGCCACCACTCCACCTCCAGTTGATTATAGTAGTAGTATCACATTTGGCAGACAGTTCATCCGAATCTTTACTTTGGGTGTATTGGCATCAAAAATCTGTGCAATCATTAACCAATAGGAACTCGCGATGTGTATCATCATGTAGATTCGCAGAACATAAATCAAATTTTATAACAACAGTTAAATTTTCAGGACAACCACTAAAAACCTAGATATTATAATGAGACTTACAAACATCACTGTATGGGGTCATATGAGACACCCTAAAAAGAGTAATAGTATGAATAGGTCTTTTCTTCTCCCTATTTTTGCATTTTTTCTTTGGACGATTCTTCTTCTTTTTGTGGTTATCTTGAGGGGACGGAGAAATCTCCTTTAGCTGCCCAGATTTGAGGCCTGGAGAATGAGCAACAATAGCTCCATAGAAATTGGCAAAGTCACCATCCTTAATATCTTGTTTATGAAGTGAGATCACAACGTCAGCCGTCATGATTGCACACGGGTATAAATCATATGATACGCGAGCAGAGCACGATATACTAAGCACATATTTGCAAAGTATTTCGTCATAGTACCTACAAGTAGTACTAGTCTTCTCACCATCCTCGAAATAAAAACACCATTTGGGAATAACTGTATCATGAGCCTTGCCTTCAAGATAAACTGCTATCAAATATCCACATATTTCGGCAACAAACTTCGTTATAATGGTTAACTAGTGTGCATGCATGTGCATCGCACGGGCTCCATTGTTTTTGGATTGCTGATCAATTTTGTTTCATGCTTAGTGAATTTATTATTTTCCTCCGTATTATTTGTTATCTCATTTCATACTCTTTTGATTTGGTTGAAGTATAGCCGTTCATTTTATTATTATTATTTTTTTCGAGGGGTTATATATTTTTTTTGAAAGTATGCGAAATAAAAAATTTCTATTGACAACTATCAAATATTTCATTACCACCAAATAACTATTTGAGGGTAGTTATAAAGGAAATAATAAGATACGCGGTTATGCTTTTAGATTCTCAAAGTGGAAACGCACCGAACATAAGATGTCAACGATATTAAATGAAAATTTAATTTTTTGTAAATACATTTGTAGCATAAGATGGGAGCTCGTGATATGTTTAACTAAATTATAGCATACATAATTTGCTTTTAAAGATACATCCTCGCTCGTGGCTACCCATTGCCACATGAACCTCTATGTTTCTGCTTTATGAATTTCAACTTCATGCTATAAGTTCAGCAAGCACTGGTGAAGAGTTCTCAATTTCGGAAACATATCCACACACCAAAATTGTCCTTGAGAAGAGAGTAATATGATGGAAATATGTCCCTATTTGTATGAATTAGAAAAAAATTGATAAATAAATAAAATGGTATTATCTTTATTTATTTTTTATTTATTTGTTAAAAGTAAAATAACTGACAAGTCAGTTATTGAGAGATTTGGGATATAACTGCCTTTCCTAGGAGGAATTATTTGTAGTCCAGGAGCACTGCTTCCTACTCTCACAAAATAGAAAATTATCAATTTGAATTTAGAGTGGGTTCCACTAATTTTGTGAGAAGAGTGAGCAGTGCTCCTGGACTATGCAAAAATTTCTCCTTTCCCAGGCAGTATAAATAACAAAAGGCTTTGTTGAAAAAGAACGTTGTTTTAAGAACAAAATTTTCTCTCTTCCCTTTACAAAATCTCTGAGTATTGACATGGTTGTATTCGATGAAGCTTTGATGGATTGAAGTGCCGCTTCTATAAAATACGCATCCGTTCTATGCGGGTAGGCGTTTGCTTAACATCTTGGGCACCACTAGGGAGCAAATACGTTTTAAGGAGACAACTAAATTAGTTGGGCTCAGATTAACATTGGTTCTTCAATCAGGTTTTTTATAATCTAATTTATTTTCATACGAATCTACATATTTGATATACCCTAGATATAACAATCTTAAGACGTATTTGTTTTGCGATGGGCATTGAGTTCGTATGATCTAATCTGGCTTTTAGATTCGTATATACTTAATCCATTGATGCTTATATGTTGGCGAGTGATTTTGATACTAAATATTTAATCGCATGATGTTTGTCAATCTTTGATGGTTGAGTAGAATTTTATGTGATCGGTTGCCGTTTAATTGCTCATCGGGCTGTTGCAAACTGAAGAATTTGGTTTGTCTCATTAGTGTGAGTGATGTCATGTTATGTGCTCATGTGCGGCAGTATATTGATTTTGGAAATTTTTTAGTGCTGGTACATACATGAATTTGGTAAATTTTTAATAGTGTTTATCATGTGATATCATGATAGCCAATTTAAGTGATGTATATGGTGACCTGATGCTATTAAAGTTCTGATCATCTTCCTTTGATGCGGCTATGCACTGATAGAATAACCCCTGTAAATAAGGTACAGTGCTTTTCGTTTATTTTGTTTGAAGTTAGATGAGTTAATTATTCCAAACTTCATAATAGTGGCATTATTTTATTGTAGTTTTGGGATTATGAGTGGTAAAGTTATAAGTTACTTTACCAAATTAATTGATTGGGTTGTCGTTTCACAGTTCTGTAAATATTGCTCTTTGATCGGCGAATAGTTTTCACAGTTTTTATTGTTGGTTATGTATTACCAGTTTGTGATACAGTGCATGTTTTCTTACCGATAAAGTGCATGTTTTCTTACTGACCGGAGTAATACTTTATGATCTATAAAGTTCTGCAATTTGATATGCGAAATAACATGAGTAGTATTTCCGTGGATAATTGGTTAACTTTGCTTAGAAATTTGGTGATTATTGAAAAGTTTTTGTTCTTGTAACAGAAATGGCAAGACAAGTTAATCCTACAACTAGTACCTGTAGACGCCAAAAAAGTGTCGTCAGATGTTCCCAAATGCTCGATGATGAAATGAGTAATTTATGTACCTGTGTGCTAATGCTTTGTGAAGTAAATGAGATCTCAAGTTTCTTCCATTTCCACTTCATTTAAAAGCCCCTTTCAAGAGCTTTTCATTGCTTCCTTCCGTGTCAAAATACGATTCCGCACCTAAGAGTTATGGTCAAACGAAGTTAAGGGTCAAAACAGATGTAGCCGAATACTGTAGACCGTGATTTCAGCCCAATTTGGGAGTTCATTCGGTTGATTTAATTTGCAAGCCTTATATTTCTGGATTCCTTATTCAAAGAACTTTCCAATAACATATCATGAGCCCACACCACATTTTTAACCAAGGAGTTACGAGCCCAACATTGATGCGTGCTCCAAAACTGATCGCTCCTTACTCTTTTGGGTATATCTCGAGATCCCTGAAATATTTGGGCCTCAAACCAATGCCATTTGAAACTAGACTCAATAAGATTTACAAAGCATCTTGAATCATCCAATTTGGAGCGGAAACGAGTGAGATATGGCCCGACAAAGTTGATGACGACATCCAGCTACCAGTCCGGGGCCGCCAGCAGCTCTGGCGAGAGCTGTCAACGGCTCTGGATGAATTTCCAGCACCGCTAGCGGCTCCTGCTGAGCCAGCTGGCGACAACTGTTTCACCCGATTTCTTCAGTTCCGGCCTATCTTTTCAGCCATGCAACCCTACTTCGTCCCCTATACATACAATCTTCCCCCTTCAGTTCAAAAACACACAGTCTACAGTTGACAACCTCTATTCTCAGTTGAGTATTCCTGAGCTTCTCCCTCTTTCTTCCATAAATAATTCTATTCTCGGTTGAGTACTCCCGAGCTTCCCCCTCTTTCTTTACTTGAGATCTATTTTTACTATTCATTTGTTAAATAGCCTACAGTTCAGGTACTAAACTCTTGAGGGCTCAAATTAAATTAATTGCTTAACTGTTTATTTTCTTGTAGTCAAAATGTAGGTATCATGCAAATCATGCTCTTTATTGCTTCCTAAATATTGTCTTTCAATTCTGTAAATAAACATGTCTAGCTGTTGTAATGCTCAACTTGTCAATCGAACGCATGTCTAACTAAGGGTCAATAATAAATTTCGTGATGCTTGTGGTGAACCAATTAATAGTCAAATCTAGGTTGTTAATCTGGTTTGTGTGGGAATCATGCCTTTAAATTATTATGCATACTTGAGTTAGTAGAGGCCGTTATAAAACGGGCGAGTTGGGTGCCTATTAATGGATCTATTATCCGTTGGTATGTTCCTTGGTGGGGTTTGACTTTTTTGGTTGCCTGCTGCAAAACTATCCCCTACACTAGGATAGTGAGTTTGTACAGGAGTATATTTTTCTTTCCTTCAAGGGTCATGAGCCAATATGGGTTAAAGCAGGTTATCCCTCGTGAGGAGGCTATGAGGCAACCTACCATAGCCTGGACAACTGAATTTGCTCAAAGCTGGAGCGCATATTGGCATGGCAGGGATCGTTGGACAATACCCTGAATGATTGCCCCAACTCAAGTTTCTGAGACTTACTTAACGGGGCTTTCTTGCAGTGATGGGGAAGCAAGGCGAGCCCTTCGTCATGAGGAGTGGAACCAGCTAGTACCTAGGTATGACTCAGGAACAGAAAGCAAGAAAAGAAAGGAAGGGCCTTATCAAAAAGACTATCATGTTTTTAAAAGAGGCAAGCCCCCAGCTCAAGGAAGCGATCATAGGTCGTCCTAAATCCAAGGTCCTTCAAAGAAGAACTCTTCAACGAATCCTTCTAAAGGGAAGAAGGATTAAAGTATTTTTCTTTAGAAAGCAAGTCTAGTTTTTTAAAAAAAAAGTAGTAGGAGTTTGTTTAGCTTAAACCCTCATTAGTTGCACTTTTTTTTTAACCTTAGGAAGTTCAATTTATGCAATGTAAGCTTGTTTGTTCAGTTTGAATAAAGATTGTCCTTTTTTGAATGAGTTGAATAGAATTTTGGATTGATTTTGGTCGGGCCCCTTAAAAGGGTTACCTACGTATCCAGTGTGGAATCAGGCCAGCGTAGTTCGTTCAATTTGTGTACGCCTCTGTAAGGACCCGGGATTTTCTCCATCTATGTCCACGGAGTACGTCCTTATAGAAAATTTGTAAGCTGGGGGTTTAGATAAGTTCAAGGGACCATCGAGTTAGAAAAGATTTTGTAAAGACTTGAATTGAATAAAAATCATGTAAGAGGTCACAAATCTGCTATCGGCGTTTTATCAAAGGGACATTTCGAAGAGACAACCCAATAGCGCGATAAGTGAACTGATCATATTTTTAGAAAGACTCCCGCTCATATAGAACATATGAGTACCCAAGAATAAAGGGTTCGGGGGCGAAGGTACGAGGTGGGAAGGTGTTAGGCACCCAACTCGCCCGTTTTATGACAGCCTCTACTAACTCAAGTTTGCTTAATAATTTAAAGACATAATTCTCATGCAAAACTGGACTAACAACCTAGACTTAGACTATTAATTGGTTCATCACAAGCATCACAACATTTATTTTTAACCCTCGTTTAGACATGCATTCGATTGGCAAGTTGAGTATTACAACAACTAGACATGCTTATTTACATAATTGAAAGACAGTATTTAGAAAGCAATAAAAGACATGATTACCATGATATCTACATTTTGACTACTAAAAAATAAATAATTAATCAATTAATTTAATTTGAGCCCTCAATAGTTAGTACCTGAACTGTAGGCTATTTAGCAAAACTAGTAAAGACAAGATCTCAAATGTGGAAGAAAGAGGGGGAAGCTGAGTGTTTATACTCCTGAGAATAGAGGGTGTCAACTGTAGACTGTGTGATTTGAACTGAGGAAGGAGGATCATATTTATAGGCGAAGGAGTAGGGTTGGACGGGTGAAGGGAAGCCGGAATTCAGATTTTGGGCTTAAAAAAACTCGGGCCTGGAGACCTAGCGAGCTCCGCTAGCGCCGGTAGCTGTTATCCCAGCGCCGCTGACGGCTGTGAGCTTGCCAGCTGGATGTCGTCATATGACGACATCCAGTCAATTTTAATTTTCGAAGAAATTTTAGTATTCCGAAAATGTGAAACACCGTTTTACCCTTCTGTGGTAAAAGACGATTTTACCCCCGATTCGCAACTTGGAGATCGGGAGTCAGAAGAAGACACGAAAGGTGTCGGTCGAAAGCTCTTGAATGGGGCTTTTGAATGGGATCAGAATGAATGAGTGATCGAGGAAAAACCTGAGACCTTATTTTACCTATCAAAGCAAAAATAGTATTCAAGTTTAAAAATTACTCCTTTTATCATCGGGATTTTGCGGGAAATCTGAAGACGCTTTTTTGGCGTCTACAGAAGCCCCCACTTTGATCGAGCTTGAATAAAAGCAAAGATCAAAGTATTCCGACGGCGACATGCAGGATGCTGATGTACACATGGTGTGTGAGAGTGTACAGTATGTATGCATATGAAGGGAAACCTGAGTTAGAACATGCTCGTAGCGTGCTAAGATTTCATCTCTGTGAACACAAAAAAAATAAAGGTGATGGTTAGCAGGACAAACATCGCTTGGGATGGTCTAAATGTCTGTAGGGGACTTGTATTCAAAGTACATGAAAAGGTTAGTAACACTTTGAGAATGATCGACGCAGAGTGCTTCAGCAGACAATAACTAAACACTGCTCGGCGGGTGCCGAGATTCCGTCCCTACACGAGAAACAAAAAAAGTCGACGGGACAGCGCGATCAAAATAATGGCTACAAAATGGTAAAAACACTAGTGAGGGTGAATAGTATAAATGCTTCATTCTAAGCAAACAGTGACTAAGCATCGCTCGGCGGATACCGAGTTTCCGTCCCTGCACGAGAAACGAAAAGGTCCATGAGAGAGCGCGATCAAAATGACGGTTGTGAAATGGTGAAAAACATATGAACAGTTTATATGCAACAGTTTAAGCAATCATTGACTGAAACATATAAAAAACAAAGGACAGTATAATCACACAAGTGATCATTGACTGACACATTTGGTGGATACCGGCTATCCTATAAAATGAACACTGGCTGTTAAAACAAATTTAGAAAACTGGCTGTCCTAATATAATTCAGGAAACTGGTTGTCCTCATAATAAGTCCGGAAACTGGCTGTCCTAACACAATTTAGGAAACTGGCTGTCCTATAAAAATGGACACTGGTTGTCCCCCAAAATAATATTTAGGAAACTGGCTGTCCTAAAAACAAATAATAGATACTGGAAGTCCCAATACAATTTAGGAAATCGGCTGTCCTAGAAAAATAATGGACACTGGCTATCCCCCAAAATAATTTAGGAAACTGGCTATCCTAAAAAAAAATGGACACTAGCTGTCCCAACAATAATTTAGGAAACCGGTTGTCCTAAAAAAATAATGAACACTGGTTGTCCCAATAATAATTTATGAAACTGGCTGTCCTAAAAATAATAATGGACACTGGCTGTCCCAACAAAAAATAACTTAGGAAACAGGTTGACCTAAAATAATGGGATAGTGCCAGAGGATCCACTGGGCTTCTTAAAACAATTTGACCACTCCGGGTGATTAATATTATTGGGGCATACATGTCCTTGTGTATTTGGGACCTGCAAAACAATTGGGTTAGTTTTACCTGATAATACTTGGTACTGTAAGATGGACCAACTGTTGAATTTTGAATTGGTAGGCCAAAGGGACTTGCTCCCGCGCGCTCAGCACTGGTCTTCGCCGCGAACGAACTGAAATAATGATTTTTGGGCTGGAAACGAAGTCGTGGGACATCAGGGGGGCCCGCGCGTGCAGGCCACTCAGGGCCGCTAGCGGCCTAAGCCAGCACCGCTAGCGGCGCTCACTTTGAGCAGGCCAAATTGTTTTGTCACGAAATTTTTCGTGTTTTTGCTTCATTGTTAGTCTTCTCGGCCGAGAGCTTCCGCCATTGTCGAAAGCTTCACTTGTTCTTCAACTTCTTCAAGGCAAGTCGATTCTTGACCAAATTCCTTGCTTTTTGTCTTGAACTTGTTTATTTTTCCGCCTAGTTGCTGAATTTTGGGTTGCATTATTGAATGAGTACTTGCTTCTTTCGAATCTGAAACTTGAAATTTCCACTTGTAGAGAGAGAAAACTTCAATTCTTCTTCAATGGCTCCCAAAGACAAAGGGAATGAAGCGTCCCTTGGGTGAGGAGGGAAAAACCGGGACCTCTTTTGCACTGGGTTTCCATCTTCTAGGACACCCCTCCCTCGGCATGCAGATGGGGCAAATTGGTATCAGGATCCGTTCATACGTGTGGATTGGCGCCCGGATGTGGTTTGGGATCGGAGCGTTCTGCTGCTGGAGAGGCAGAGTTATATGTGTAACCCTCAATTGGTATGTTTCTGACTTCTTCTTTTTTCTTTGTTCTGTTCAGTTTATTATTTTTTTTACTGTTAACTGTTAGTGCTTCGACACATGAACAAATTGGGATTTGTACTGGATTGGTGGTCAGCTGTATGTTATTTGTGTGAAATTATTTGGGCCGTATTAGTAGTATATGGGGTGTTGAGAATATTTTATTTGTCGGCTAGGGTGTTGGTGTTCAGCCACAGGCTCATGGGTCCACTTCTCACTGGGCCATGATGTTAGACACATTTACTAAGGGGGCTAGGGGGATAGTCCAGGCTTCGGGCTTTGAGCACTTTCTGTCAGTTAGGCCGGCTTGTCATTCTGGGGGATACTAGGATAGTTTCCCAGGGGTTATTGAAGAGGTTCTGGAATACCACGAACACTTTCCACACACCTGCGGGGGAGATGATTCCTACCCCCTATCAGTTTGCTGTGCTGACAGGCTTGTCCTTTAGAGGGCGTCGTATACAGTATGACGCGAGTTATCACCGACAAGCTGATAGGTTGCTCGAGCTATACGGTCCTGTATCTGACTAATTTAGGGAGGACTGAGTTTCCTTGCCGAGGTTATGGGGAGCCTTAGCGGAGCAGGGGCTTACCGAGGAGCAGAGGGCTCGTATTTTCTTGGCTTACCTGTTGGGGGCGACCATCTTTGCCCAGAAGAAGGGTGTGTGTCAGGTCGACTTCTTGACATGTTTAGACGACCTGTCTAAATTACATGAGTACAACTTTGGTGCTCCTGCGTATGGTTCTTTGGTGAGGTGTTGGCGTGAGGCTTGCAGGCCTAAGTCGACGAGTCGAAGGGTGTCTATCTCTGGCCCGTGGAGGATACTGGAGGTAGGCATATATGTTTTTTTTTCTTTGCATATGCATACTTTGTAGGAGAGCTGTATCTGACTGTTCTTGCTTGTATGACAGCTGTGGTTCTTTGAGTATTTTCAAACTTTTGATCCTCACCGTCCTGGTTTGAGGATGTTCCCAGTAGGTTCACGGTGGGTCGGTAGGGATAAGCACCCATTTCCTCTTTGGAGGACTTTCGGGCCACCTTCGAGAGGCATGCCGTGTCCGAGGTATGTTACCTTCGACTTGCTGATGTGTGTATATATATATATATATATATATATATATATATATATATATATATATATATATATATATATATATATATATATATATATATTGGTTCATTTTATGTGAGTGAACTTTGCTCTTGTAATCTGCAGGTGTCGTGGACCGCTTTTGACGGTATTTTTAGGGTCCCGGCCCATATTACCACTAAGTCTTTCAGAGTATCTTCTTTGCGGGTGGTGTTTGATGGGCCGTTTGGCTTTGTATGGTACCTGGGGGACCGCTTGACTCGACTGGTCTATCCTGCCTTGGGTGGTCCTTTGGTTCCGGAGGACCCCCCTATGACCATGTTCTACCTGCGCAGTCTGAGCTTAGATGATTTGGGGGTCGTGACTCGTGGAGCGGCGGCCATGCATTTTGTTGAGCCGGAGGTTGCTGGCTTGGACCGTACAGCTGTGTATCTGGCCTATTGCTTGGGTCGTCTGATGTTGGACCTTACTTCTGAGGTAAGATCTTTATTTGTGCCTTTTCAGCTATATGTGTAATGTACTGACTTTTGTGTCATGTAGGCGGATTATTTGGTTCTTCGGGGTCCTAGGAGGTGTCATTCTAGAGTGCCTCGTGGCTAGCCCCCTAGTGTGACTTTGCCGAGTAATGAGGTGAGGTACATTGGTGAGAGTGGGGGCCGTATAGTAGAGGAGCTTCCTCTACATATTGCTGACAGAGAGGCAGTGGAGGGGCTACCTTTGCTTGATGGTTGTGCGGGGGTAAGTGTTTATCCCTTCTTGCTTTTCTTGTGTTGCTTTTGAATGCTGAATCTATCTTTTGTAACTTCTCAAGTCTTCAAGCTCATCCACTTGCTGAAGAAAGGATATAGCCGGATGATGGACAGAGGGAAGAGTTCCCGGTCTGGGACTGCTAGTGTAAGTACACTTTTATCTTTTTCTTTAGCTAAGTGGGGTGCTTAGTTTAACATTTAGTCTTGATTGTATGCAGATGTCGCGGTCTTCTACCTCTGTGGGACCCCAACATTTGCCAGCTGCGAGTAGGCCTGGCAATGGGTCGGGTTCGGGTCGGAAGGAGCATCACCCGCATCCACCCATTTAATATTTGAGCTCCACCCATCCATCCATCACCCATGAAAAGCTCCACCCGCTTCCAGTCCACCCATCATCCGCGGGTGAACGGGTAGATCGGGTGGTAAACGGGTAAAATTAATAAATAAAAATAAATTCAGAGATCCAGACATAAATTAACATAATAAAAAAAATCTGAGCCGATTGGCCGCTGCCAGCCAACCAGCAGCCTTACAAAACGTATCTGCTTGATAGTTGCAATATTATACAAAAGTGGAGATGCTCCAGGAGCCCATTATCAAGCCTGTATTACAGATGCATTACAATGAAAAGTCTATTGTTACAAGTTTACAACGAATACAGCAACAATGCCTTCTATAATACTCAAATTTAGTACCAGAGTCTTTATTTAAAACATTACAAACTAGCAAACCAACAAAAATGTCTTATCTTATTTCTTAAACATTCAAAGTCCAAACAGCACCCAAAACGAGAAGTAAAAATCATCACTTCAAATTTCTATCTTATCCTCATCATCATCCATGTCCTACAACAACAACAAAAACAAAAAGGCAAAGAAATAAAATATTTGCATTCATTAGGAAAAACATAGAAACAAATGAATTTTATATGTTTAAAAATATTACCGATTGCACATTAACGACCTCACTTGTCGCACTTGTCTCATCATCATCTTCCATGACAGCAACGGCTAGAAGCTCATTTATACTTAACCAATACTTGTCAAACTTCTCAAGCATTTTCGTTGCCATGTTCACAATAGTGACATCATCACTGATTTTCCAATCACTCAAAGCCGATTTGATTTCACAAACTTTTACAAAGGACAAATTTGAAGTGGGATATTTCCTACCAGAAAATACCTCACTGACTTTGTAAAACTTTTTCAACTTCTTACAAATCTTTTCAGCCTCATCCCATTCTTCATCATCAGGAACATTAAATTTAAGTTTGTCGTATTGAATTTTCAACAAAGTAAAGACCTCTATATGGAAAAGTACTTTCAAGCATCAAATAAGTGGAATTCCACCTTGTTTTGCAATCAACAGCCATCTTTCTAGAACAATCAATATCTATTGACCTAGCTTTATCATTAAAAATCTCAATTCTTTTTGGTGTGGCTGTCCAAAAATGGACACACTCACGAATCCGATCAAGCGCACCCTTAATAGCATTCAATCCATCTTGAACAACCAAATTCTCTATGTGTGCACTACACCTCATATGCAAGAATTTACCACGTAATATAAGACACCGTGCATCAAGTTTTCCTTTCAACTTATAGATCATGGCATCATTTGTAGAGCAATTATCAACCACAACAGAAGAGACTTTTTCAGCCATATTGTACATGTTAAAAGACTCCACAACAGTGTCAACAGTCAATTTATTTGTGTGAGGGCAAGGCACATATGCAAACCTACAAAGAACAATTTCCAAAATAACTTAATCACATAAAAAAACAGCAACATACATCACAAAATACATCCCAAACCAGCAAGTATATGTACAGAAAAAACATAAGAACATTAAGAAATTATTTTAAGTTAGATTACCTTCGAGTCTTGTTGCGCAAAATCCAATCATAATCAATAAAATGAGCGGCTACAGCCATATAACCCTTCTTTTGATTTGAAGCAGTCCACATATCAGTAGTGATGGCAATTCTCCCATTGTGTCTTTGTAAGCGACTCTTCAAAGTCTCCTTTTCCGATACAAACATCTTCATAATATCACTCCTTAAAGTATTACAACTAATTAACTTGAAATTGCTATTCAAGCTCGCCACAAACCTCTTAAAACCAATATGGTCCACTATAGACAATGGGTACTCACGCAAGATAACCATGTTTGCGAA
Organism: Tetragonia tetragonoides; assembly: GCA_038025085.1. Taxonomy (NCBI): domain Eukaryota; kingdom Viridiplantae; phylum Streptophyta; class Magnoliopsida; order Caryophyllales; family Aizoaceae; genus Tetragonia; species Tetragonia tetragonoides. Next base: position 13,956,162 of record CM076146.1, on the reverse strand, counting down.
CTCTTTCCTTGAGTTTTCTTGGCTAAAGTTATGGTTCTCTACGTCGGCTGTCCCATCACCTCTACGATTAAAATTCAGCGTTTGTTGGCGCATATCAATCTTAAAACTCTTTCTTGGACACCTAAGTTCTACATGATCTTTGAGGTGCGAAGTCCCATTTTTTGCAGCAGCTGACATCAATTGACCACAATGCACACAGTTTGCCTTATCCAAATTATTAACCTTCATCCTTTCAAAATGAACCCAAACTCCAGAAGTAAGCTTTCTAGGTTTGCAAAAAGGTCCATCAGTAGAGCTAGGAATTTCACCAGATTGGTGATCATCCATAGATTGAGGTAAGTCAGTAGATGGAGGAGTAAAAGTATGTGAAGGAGGTGCCATATTGGGACTAGGAGTAGGCCGAGAAGACGTTGATTAAAACTCAGAATCGTCATTAGTGCCCATCATAATGCACTAGTAGCTATAGTATAGCACTTCAATAAATACAAAATTGCTATTAGGAGTGGAAGTAATCGATCATATTAGAAGCAAAAAACAATTAAGATATACAGATTAGAAAAAGAAAAAAAAAAGCTTTGTAGAAATGATCTTGATCAGAGGTTCATTTGAACTGTACTTAATAACTGGTAGTAAAAACCAATTCAATACATGATTTAACCCACCAAAAGCTTTCGGTTGAAGGCTCATGATTCTGGAAACAAATCAAATTTCTCCACAACCAAATAAGACCAAATACAAGCAAATATTGCCACAGTTTGACAGAGCACTCATTGTATGGTAGATAGTTGCTAATGTTCCACCAAGACAACATTCTATACCACATTTTCAGTTTATTGTCAAACATTATCAAAAGAAAAAGAAAGCCACTCATGTAATTATAGTAGAAAGAAAGAGATATATCATAAACCACTCACAAAATTTAGAAATTTCAAACCCATAAAGCCCTACTCACGAAATTCAGTAAAATTCAATAATCAATCCCAGCAAGGCAGCAATCAAAACCAAGAAAGAGAGAGAGAAAATGTGAGGGAGGAGTAGAATTACCAAATCTCGTTTCACTAGCTTCGGTGTTCGATACACAAGTACTTGGCGGTGGAATTTCGTCAAATCGGGTCCAAGAACGAGGAACTACCATTACAATTCAATACATAAGTAAATGGGCAAGATGAGAAAGTAAGAGGAGAGAGAAAGTAAGAAGGTCCAGAAGCTTACCGGCGAGATGGAGTTCTGGGCTTCTGGCAAACTGTAGAATCTGGGGACTGAGTGACTTGTGGAGTGAGATCTGAGTATGGACTTGTAGAAGTGATTTTGACTCACGGTTTTAGTTTGAGGAGTTGAGAAAACGGCGAGATAAACTTAGGCTTTATTTTTGTTTTTTCTTTTCTTTTTTTAAAATATATATATTAAAATTTTAAACGGGTGGTGGGTGGATTCGCGGGTCGGGTTCGCGGGTGAAAAATCATCACCCGAATCCCACCCGACCCACCACCCGATCCACCTACCACCCACTAAAAAATCCATTTAATTGGGTTTTTACCCATTTATCTGGATCGGGTGGAGCGGGGATGCGGGTGGAATTGCCAGACCTACCTACTGTAGCTACGACCAGGCCTCCTATTGATGAGGCGCCTGGACCTTCTATGCCGCACATTCCTGTGCCTGAGATGTTTTCTCCAGCGGGTTTTCAGCCTTTTTTGAGTAGTAGGCCCGTTGTGACCCCTACGGCTGTAGGTTGGGCGAACGCTCCTGGGTGGGATGTGCCTCAAGCTGGGCCTTTTGTATCAGAATGTGGCTATGGATTTTGCTAGTCAAGCCACGGAGAGCCTCCTTGGGACATGGTTTTCGGTAGGTACCCCTATGCACGCACCAGTGCATGATGGACGAGACATGAGGCCCAACAACTGCATGCCAATTTATAGCTCGTTCAGTACTCAGGGCTCCTTCTATTACTCGGCCTGGAACTTTGGTCAGGGGCCTTCCATTGAGGATGAGGCCGATAGCAATGATGATCATGACCCCAGTTGCACAATATAGGCTTGATTTGTAAACCTTGGTCTTCAGAACTTTGAACTCCTGTTATTATGCATTTTGTGTGATATGAATGCTATTATGACTCGACTATGCCCGTCTGAAATCTAAGTATGCAGTGTGTTATGCAGTAAAGTGTGGGACTTAATTTAGGTAATACAGTAAAGAAAAGGGTAAAAATTGCAAGAAAATCAAAAATTACACATATTATACCCCCTAAAACAAAGAAACAATAAATAAAAGGAAAGTAGAAAAAGAATAAAACTAAGAGAGTCTCGGGCCTTGTAACCCTGTTGTGCATTTGAAAATTTGGGCTCCAACCGAGCGGAATGGACCAAACAGGCGGGCAAGAACCAAAGGAAAATGTCGACTGGGCCGAGGTCAGGGCCGCTACCGGCGCTGGGCTGGGCCGCTAGCAGCGCTGGGCCAATGGTGAGGGCCGCTAGCAGCGCTGGTCACAGTCGCTAGCGACGCTGGCGGCTCTGGCTTTAGGCCTTTTTCATGGATTTTTGATCCGATTCTTTGCCTATAAATAGGATTTATGGGATGTCTAATGTCGTATCTCTTTTTCAGACTTTAGCTCTCTCAATTTTCTCAAGGCTTCTATGAAATCCTTTGAAAATCTGTTCGATGCCTGGTGTAAAAATCTGACCATAGAAGATAAACTAGAACTGGCTCCGTACCATATATCAACCTTATTGGCTCTAAGACCAACCAAAATCTTGTGGCCCCTTCTTCGATCTGCTTTGAACTATTGGGACCCAGACTTGCACGTCTTCCGTTTCGGTAACTGTGAATTATGCCCTCTAGTAGTTTTCACAGGCCAATCTTTGTAGTTTTATATCATCTTTTCGATGATGGTTTTGAGTTTTTTGTTGGCGGCTTCCACTGCGCCATTGGTTTGGGGTCGGTAAGGGGATGATTTGTGGTGCTGGATTTTGTAGTTCTTTAGTAGGGTGACTGTTTCGGCATTGAAATGGGATCCATGGTCACTAATAATTTCATGTGGAACACCGTATCGGCAGATGATGTTGTTCCTTATGAATTTGGACACTTGCTTGGATGTGAGGATGGCATAGGACTGTGCTTCGACCCATTTGGTAAAATAGTCTATGGCTACTAGGATGTATTCATTTCCTCCAGAGCCCTTGGGGGTGATTTTACCAATGATATCTATTCCCCATGCGGAAAATGGCCAAGGGGACGTGAAGTTATGGAGCATTGAGGGTGATATATGCTGTAGGTTGGCATATATCTGACACTTCTTGCATTTCTTGACATAGTCGTAACAGTCTCTTTCCATGGTGGTCCAATAGTATCCCAGTCGAAGGACCTTTCTAGAGAGCATTTGACCATTCATGGGTGGTCCGCACACCCCATTGTGTACCTCATCCATGATTTCTGCGGCTTTTTCGGCGTTCACACATCTGAGGTTGACTCTATTGTGGGATTTTTTTGTAGAGAACCCCCTTGTACTCTATATATTATGCCTCTAAGAGACGGATGACCCATTGAGTTCTTATGGGCGCGTCCGGAGGGTATGTGCCTTTGCTGATATAGTTGAAGACGTCTTGGTACCAAGGGTCTTCTTCGATAGGAGCCAGGATTAGACTTGTGTCGAGGTTAATGCAGAAGGCTGGCTCACTTCTTCTTTGCATGTGGAGTGGAATTGTTGAGGGAGTTTAGCTGCTCAAATTCCTGTATAAGAAATGATTTGCATTCTTGCTTTGCGAAGTTTACTTACATTGCTTAAACTGATTAGTTAATGATTTGTGCAACTTTGAGTTCATTTGATTTATCAATAGCTAAACAAAGAAAGAAATGAGCAAGAGGAATTTTTGTTGATTTGCAAAAAGATACGCACATATGACTTTAGAGAAGAGGGTCTTTAATTCCAGTCAAAAAGAAACTAGACTTAGAAAAAAAAGCAAAAAGGGGAACACCCCCCGTTCAAGACTCAACCTAAAGATTTAGCTATGATCCTAACTCGACAAAACTTAGGGACTCAGACTCGATTCCTCTAGCTCTTTCTTGTAGCTACCTAGTTACAGGCTTCATAGGTGTCATCTTCTTCCTTCTTGTCCATGATTTTCTGTATACCATCTGTCAAGCTAATGCAGTCATCCATGCGGTGGCCAAACATCCGGTGATATTGACAGTAAAGATTATCGTGAATTAAGATACCCACATCATAGAGCCGGTTGTAGGAGTCAATTGCTTGGTACATGAGGCATTCCACGTAAGCAGGTTGCAGATTCTTGATGAATTGGCGGATTTGATCACTTTGCGCAGGTTTTTCAACCAGTTTGGCCACCTTTAGCCTCCAACGTTGAAGGAAGGCAATGAACCCTTCATCTTCTTCTTGCTTGGTGATCTCTTACTCTGGAAGGGTCATAGTTAGAACAACATTTTCCTTGTAGCGTGCAAGGAAGATTGTAGTGAAATCTGACCAAGTATGGTAGTTTTCCAAATTCAAGGTGTAGAACCAACGACGAGTCGAGGCATCAAGAGTCTGTGGGAACAAGTGTATGTAGATACTTTTGTCAATTCCTCTCAAACCCATGGCAGTAGTGAAGGCCTTGGGGTGATCTTGTGGATCATCAGTTCTAGTGAATGTCGTAACTTTAGGCATGGAGAACTTGGCCGGAAGCTTGCCTTTGATTTTAGTGTCAAGCTTTCCCACATTGGCACTGTAATTGTAGATCAAATCGCTACTCTTGAGCATAGAGTTAATCTTAGCCAGCATGGCATATGGCCCTTCTTCCTCGGAGTCAGAATCAGAGGGGATTCTGGCTTCATCTTCTCTTTTCCTTTCTATGTCCTCGACCTTGAGTCGTACCCTTTCTACCTCACTCATGAGCCCATCCAGTCTCTCGTCAGTAGTTTTGGGCATTGTGAAACTAGGAGGGGTAATAGGTGTGGAGAAGAAGGTATGTAGTGAAGGTGAATTTATTGATGGTGAGGCTGTTTGTGGTGGAGGTAATCGGGAACTTGGCGGTGTAGACGGTTGCAGACGAACTAGCCTTGCCGAATGCCGAGCCCAACTTTTCTCAAGGTTTCCTTTCTTCTTCGGACCCTCTAACCTGAATAGGAAGCACGAAGCACTAAGTAACAAGAAAAGACCATGAGACTCTCACCTAAGAAAATGGACGAACCACACGTAGAAAAACACATTGTCCCAAAAAAAAATCTTAAGCCTAAATGCCCAACTGTTTCCCTAATATCAAAGGAAAATAAAGTCAATGAACGAAAATAAGAAAAATAGAAAAAGACGGACTATCCTATTTTTTTAAAAATTTTTCTAGACTCAAGGAAAATGGAAAATTGGATAAAATAAAATAAAAGATTTTCGGCCAATAAAAGAACCGATGATCCAAAAGATCATATATGGGCTTTCACCACCGCAATGGGCCTAAGGGGAGTGGATCATGACCTCTATAGTCACCTCTTCTCACAAACCTTGCACCCCACTATTAGAGCATGGTTCTTCAAGCTTGAGCCCAGTCAGATTCAAGAATGGAACAAGGTGACTAGTTTGTTCCTCACTAGGTAAGCCGACAACGTCATCCAACCAACTACCATGAGAGAGTTGGAAGCAATAAAGCAAGGTGAAAATGAAAGCTTCACTGACTTTGTTATGAAATGGAGAACTAAAGTGGCCGAAATGCTTGACCGTCCATCCGAGGAAGAGCAAATTCGGATACTTATCAAGAACTTACAACCTCCTTACTTGAATCCTCTCAAATAACAAGCAATTACTTCATACACACAACTCAATAGTGTGGGATTGCTCATAGAGGATGACCAAGCACTTAAAAAGGAGAAAGGCAAAGACTTCTTCAACAAAGGCACTCATAACTCGAACTACAAGAAGAATCCCAACTCGGGAAGCTCTTCCAACAAGGTTAATGAAGTTAATGTTGTCTACGACAAACCGCAAAGGCAATACACCCCATTGAGCATGACCTATGATAAAGCTTTGGAAAAGCTCTTCAAGAATGACTATCTCAACGTCATGGGTCCCACTCCGGATCCTGACGTCGAAAGGAGGAGCCCATCATGGAATCCTAATCTTTATTGCAAATTCCATAGAGGAAAAAGACATGACACCGAGAAGTGTTGGACACTCAGAAATAATATCCAGGATCTTTTTTACAATGGGACTATTCCCAAGCCAAAGAATGTTCCCACTCCAAACAACAACACTAATCCTCTAGGTGCGGTTTTCGTCATTACAAATGAAGAAGAGGAAAAAGACCCCTCTTGTTTGATTGCGCCAATTGGACATTCTATTCCACCATTTAAGCTTGACTCCCTCCACCTAGAGGTAGCCGGACTTTACGAAAGTGATAGTGACAAGGAAGACACTACCCTACAGATTTCTAAAGTGTGGTACGATTCTTCTAATGATGAATCTCAGGAAGTTGAGAACCTCACGAGGTCGGGAAGGCACTATATACCACCCCATCTCCAAAAAAAAGGATCCATTACAAAACATAGCTTCAGTCATACCACAAGTGAAAGACTCTCCACTGGTCCAAAACAAGGACCAAAATTCTCCAACCGAGGATGACGACACTACACTACTTAAGCAGCTCTAAAAGACTAAAGCGGATATTTCTATATGGCAACTTTTTACTACATCTCAAGTACATAGGAATGCCTTACTAAAAGTACTTAACCAAACCATGGTTTCCCCCGAAGCTACTCCGGATGACTTGGTCAATCTCCTCACAAAAGGAAATTCCTTGCAAGCAATTGCATTCACTAGTGAAGACCTTCCACCCGAAGGAACTCACCACAACAAGGCACTCTACCTAACTTCCATATGTGAAATGAAACAGGTCCCAATGACCCTAATAAACAATGGATCCGCTGTCAACGTTTGTCCCCTAAGGAACGCCCAATGCTTGGGCATAAATGTCAACAACCTCGCACATACCGCACAAGGGTTGAGGGCCTACGACAATTCCAAACGAAATGTCTTAGGCATATTTTCAGTTAACCTTAACACTGGACCAATTGAGAAAATGGTTCAATTCCATGTCATCGATATTGCAGCTTCATTCAATTTACTCTTAGGACGCCCATGGCTCTATGGACTAAACGCAATAGCTTCAACACTATACCAAAAGGTCAATATGATGGCGGAGGGGTAGTTCTAGAGGTTAGAGCTGATTCTATGATTGCTAGCATTGAAGACGCGCCAGTTCTTAAGGTCGAGCACACTGAACAAGATGAAGAATTTTGGGAATTCATGACCGAAGACGTCGCTCTACTTGAGCAAGACATAGCTCCATTCGCACCATATTCCCATCTGGGAATTAATGCCATACTAAGGAATCAGGGGCACTTCCCTGGCACTGCTCTAGGCAAAGATGTCTCTAAACCACTTTCAGTTTGGTCATCCAAAGCCGGAAATAATTTTTTTGGGTTGCGCTATAACCCTACCAAGCAGAAAATGCAAGAATACATCGCTAAAGAAAAAGCAAAGAGAAGGGCTATTAAGGAAAACAAAGCCTATGACATCCCCATGGCACCATACGCGCACACTCTAAACGGGCAATTCGTCCAGCCTGGAGATCCATTCCCTTATTATGGCTTTCTCGAGCCCTATGTTCTGTCTGTCTATGGAATCCAAATTCCCGGATTCGAAGTCTTCCAAGACTGCTATGCACTGGAAGAGACTCCTTTGCCTGTAAGAAGGAGGCTAAACTTTGATTGGGTACAAAACACACCCAACAATGCTTTGGGTCTACTATTTGGACAAGAGCATCAGCATCCAAAAGATGAGGAGCTCCACAATGTCAGTAATGCAATTGAAGATGCAAACTTTGACCCAACTAAGTTGATCACTCCAAGCGAGGGTCAACTCACAAAGCAGAAATGCACCATAAGCTGGACGAGATCCAATGGAAAGAAGATCAAGATCACGATCGCCGAAGAGTCCAAGCCTGTCACCGACACTGACTTCGATTAGACTGAGTCTACTTCTGAAGACGAGTCTAATATAGTAGAGTCGGGCGGTCCACCCAAATCTATGTTTAATTCTGTTTGCAAGTCTAATGATGTTAAAGCCAATAGTAATGGCTCCGTTAATATTCCGATTTATTCTATCAATGAAATGAATACCGATTCTGCTTACTTCTTGGATTACTTAGTAGCTAATAATTCAAAAGATGAACAAGAATTGCCCAAAGAAGTAACTAAAGCACTCTTAGAGCATGAACAAAAGACTTCAATTGTGGAAGAAACAAAATTAATTAATCTTGCAAGCGATCAAGAGCCGCGCCAAGTGCGCATTGGCTTATCGCTAACTCCCAAAGAGCGAGAAAGCTTTATAAATCTCTTAAAATAATACATAGAAGTTTTTGCTTGGTCCTATAAAGATATGTCGGGAATAATTCGCGAGATAGCGCAGCATACGATACCACTCAATCCTGATTCAAAATCGGTAAAGCAGAAACTTCGGAGAATGAAATCTGAGTGGACATTGAAAATCAAAGAAGAGGTGAAAAAACAGCTCGCATCATGTTTTATTAAGGTCGCTTAGTATCTAGAATGGGTTGCTAACATAGTACCCATCCCAAAAAAGGATGGCAAAGTAAGGATGTGCGTCGATTTTAGAGATCTAAACTAGGCAAGTCCAAAGGACGATTTTCCCTTGCCACTTATAGATGTACTGGTGGACAACACCGTAGGACATGCCCTCTTATCATTCATGGACGGCGATGTGTAACGCCAAAAAAGCGCCTTCAGATTTCTCCGCAGAAGCCCGATGATGAAAAGAGTAATTTATAAACTTGAATGCTATTTTTGCTTTGATAGGTAAAATAAGGTCTCAGGTTTTTCCTCAATCACTCTTTCATTCCCACATTATTTAAAAGCCCCTTTGAAGAGCTTTCCATTGCTTCCTTCCTTGTCAAAATACGATTCCGCACCTAAGAGTTATGGCCAAACGAAGTTAAGGGTCAAACAGATGTAGGCGAATACTGTGGACCGTGTTTCCAGCCATATTTGAAAGTTCATTTGGTTGAATTAATTTCAGAGCCTTATATTATTGGACTCCTTATTTAAATATCTTTCCAATGCCATATCATGAGCCCACACCACATTCCCAACCAAGGAGTTACGAGCCCAACATTGATGCGTACTCCAAACCTGACATCTCCTTACTCTTTCTGGTATATCTGGATAGCCACAAAACATTTGAGCCTGAAACCAAAGCCATTTGAAACTAGACCCAATAAGCTTTCCAAATCATCTTGAATCATCTAATTTGGATCCCAAACAAGTGATATATGGCCTGGAAAACATCCCGCTGGCAAGCTGACAGCCGTCAGGGGCCCTGGGATAAAACCCACGGCCGCTAGCGGCGCTGACTAAAATTCCAGGGCCGCTAGCGGCGCTGACGTGGTTTCTGGCCCGACTCATTTTTCAAGCCCAATTCGATTTTCGGCTCCTTTTCAGCCGTCGAACCCTACTCCTCCACGCCTATAAATAAAACCCTCCTCCCTCAGTTCAATACACACAGTCTACAGTTGACACCCTCTATTCTCAGTAGTATTGACTCTGAGCTTCTCCCTCTTTCTTCCATAAACAATTCTATTCTATTCTCGGGACTATCGACACCGAGCTTCCCCCTCTTTCTTCCAAACTTGAGATCTTGTCTTTACTATTTTGTCAAATATAGCGTACAGTTCAGGTACTAGCTAACTCTTGAGGGCTCAAATTAAATTAATTGCCTAATTCTTTATTTTCTTGTAGTCAAAATGTAGATATCATGCTAAGTAACGTCTTTTATTGCTTCATAAATATTGTTTGTCCAAGCATGTCTAGTCGTTGTAATGCTCAAATTGCCAATCGAATGCATGTCTAAACAAGGGTTAAAATAAATGTTGTGATGCTTGTGATGAACCAATTAATAGTCTAAGTCTAGGTTGTTAATCCGGTTTGCATGGGAATCATGTCTTTAAATTATTAAGCAAACTTGAGTTAGTAAAGGCCGTCATAAACGAGCGAGTTGGGTGCCTAACACCTTCCCACCTCGTACCTTCGCCCCCGAACCCTTTATTCTTGGGTACTCATATGTTCTATATGAGCGAGAGTCTTTCTAAAAACATGACCAGTTCACTTGTCGCTCTATTAGGTTATCCCTTCGGATTGTCCCTTCGGTTTGTCCCTTCGATAAAATGCCGATAGCAGATTTGTGACCACTTTCAGGGTTTTTATTCAATTCAACTCTTTACAAAATCTTTTCTAACTCGACGGTTCCTTGAACTTATCTAAACCCCCAGCTTACAAATTTTCTATAAGGACGCACTCCGTAGCCATAGAAATCCCGGGTCCTTACAGTGGCGAATTCACTGGGGATTTATTGAAGAGGGTGAGACTCGAAAGTCAAGTTTGCTTAATTGTTTAATAACATGTTCCATATTTTGTTTCATTTGCATCATTTGCACGTGCTTTGGCACAACCTTTTGAACCTTATCGACCCTCGAGGAAGTTTGTGTCGCAACTCGTAGACAATTCGTATATCTAAAGGAATATACATATGTCCTATCGTGCAGACCGACGCTTCCTCACCCACGGCTCATCGACTCTTGTTGGTGAAAAAGAATTACGAACGGAAATTGTAATTTGTTGTGGTGACCTCACAGGAGCCAAAAGCCTCTAACCCACATACGTGCATTCGCTTGCTTGTTGTGCATGTGTCGTTGTAATGCCTGTCTGATCACATGTTTACCTGTAAACTGCGTCGTTATAATGCTTGCCTGAATGCATGAATGCCGTGACTATGTGCCAACATGTACTTACGTGCTAGAAGTCTCTTTTCTTTTATTTTTAGCTAGTTCCTAATGCCCAAAGAAGGTGCGAGAATTCCATTCAATGAACACTCGTCATTTTCCCCGATGATATATTTTCATATAGCGTCGAAGTCATGAACAAATTCTAGGACCTTTTTAGCAAAAAAAAAAGAGAGTCAGTCTCTCCAATTCCCCTCTCCCACTTTTTATTTTTATTTTTCTTTTTTCTTTTTTCTTTTGATGTAATTCGGATTCGGCAAAAAAAAAACACAGAAAAAGAGGCGTTAAAGAAAAAAGGCGCCGAAAAAAAAAATAATTTGGAAAATCAAAAACAAAAATGCCGGAATTTCTTTTTTGTTTATTTATCCCATTTTCCATTTTCTTTGAGTCAAGAAAAAAAAAAAAAAAAAAAACAAAATAGGATGGTCCGTTTTTTTTCTATTTTTCTCATTTTCGTTCATCGACTTCATTTTTCCTTTGATATGAGGGGAAATAATCGGGCATTTACGCTTAGATTTTTATTTTCTTCTTTTCCATTTCTTTGCATTGCATTGCATTGTACGTATTAGACGCTCCATGTTAGGATTCATAATTAGTCATCATGCTTGTATTGTCGTCATTTTGCATCTGCATTTGTACAAGGGTCCAAGTCTTACATTCATCAATGTCTCCATTTGTTCATTACGTCTCATACACTAGAAATCTAGACATATCATTCATTAAGTGCTCCAGGGTCATTCTAGGAAGCATCAACTCATTGTCATGCATGTCAAGGTCAGTCTGTCATGCATCTTGCATGTTGTTGTCGTAACTCTGTCATTGCATTGTCATCATCATGCATTCAAGTTCATATAGATGTCTAGAAGCACATTCACCTTAGGGGCTATCGAGGGTCTTCTAAAAATCATGAGTCTTTGTTTTCAAGTCCTTTCTTTGGCGTCTTTCTAAGTTGAGACTTATGTTCAGGATTGGGGGCCCGAGGAAGAATTACGGTGATAAAGGTTGGGCTCGATCGTCTGGCAGATTGGTTCGTATACAAGCTACATCCGAGACACCACCATATTCCAAAAGGCCATCACCCCATTGTCCATCACCACCACAAAACTTACCACCACAAAGCTCGCGACCACTCCATACATCCCTTACCTCTCCAATCACACCCCCAAACTTCAGCATGGTCAAAACCACTGACGAGAGGGTTGATGAGCTCATGAGTGAGTTGGAAAGGGTGCGACTCAAGGTTGAAGATTTGGAAAGGAAAAAAGAGGATGAAGCAAGAATCCTCTCTAGCTCCGACTCTGAGAAATAAGGACCAAATGCCAAGCTGGCTAAGATTAATTCTGTGCTCGAAAACAGCGGCCTGTTTGCCAACTACCATGCTAATGTTGGTAAAGTCAATCCCAAAGTCAAGGGCAAGCTTCCAGCCAAGTTCTCCATGCCCGAGGTTCTGACATTCACTGGAATTGATAATCCACAAGACCACCTCAAAGCCTTCACTACTGCCATGGGTTTAAGAGGACTTGACAAAAATATCTACATTCACTTGTTCCCACAGACTCTTGATGCCCCAACTTGTCGTTGGTTCTACATCTTGAACTTGGAGAACTACCGCACTTGGTCATATTTCACTATAGTCTTCCTTGCACGCTACAAGGAAAATGTTGCTCTACCTATGACCCTTCGAGAGTAAGAGATTACCAAGCAAGAAGAAGATGAGGGATTCACTGCCTTCCTTAGGCGTTGGAAGCTAAAGATAGCTGAACTGGTTGAGCGACCTTCGCAAACTGATTAAATCCGCCAACTCAACAAGAACCTGCAACCTGCTTACAAGGAACACCTCAGGTATCAAGCAATTGACTCCTACAACCGGCTCTATGCTGTGGGCATCCTAATTGAAGATAACCTTCTTAAGAATTCCACTTAAGTCGTGAACAACGCGAGTATCTATAGGAGGCTGTCCTTCATATCCCTACCAATAGCCCGTGCTCAAGAAGTTGAAGGGAATCGAAGTCTCCTAGTGTGCAAGTCTAGTCGACTCTAGTCAAGTCTTATGATATCTAGTTTGTCTTTTCAATTCGTCCATAGAGTCTAGCTTACTTCTCGTGTAACGATTTTCTTCGATTAAATAAAGATTGCATTTTGATTCCCATTATTGTTCTTTTGGTCAATCCTATGACGAACTTAAGTTGCCTATGACGGAATAACAAAAAAATAATAAAATAAAAATAATAAAATAAAAATAATAAAATAAAAATAATAAGCCTTCATTGTGGAAAACATCAAATATGAACACCCTAATGATCATCTCCATAGAGGACATACAGTTGAACCGTCCGTGCCGAGGACAGGAGGCATTCATTTGGCACCTCACATCAATACCCTTTACTACCCTATACATCATTACCACTTGCAACCCTTTGAGCCAAACACATAGCCTTTCATTTCTTAACCACATCATCCTTACCCGGGGAATGGGTGTGTGCGACATGGGAATAGAAGCAACCTTCTAGGCAAGGTGGACCGACCTACAAAAAGAGCCACTCGAGAGAAATACCAAAAAAAAAAGAAGAGAGAACTCGAAAGTTCAAGAGCCAAAAAAAAAAAAACAAAAGAGAAAAATTTCGAGAGGGATCAAAGATCCAAAAGAGTGCAAACACTTCAAGCACAACCAAACTGTGGCCTTACCTAAACATTGGTCCCTAAGCCACCTCGCCTAGATCAAAAACTTCTATACCATCTAGCATACTTTGGGGAGGGGATTCACATTGGGTTTCTTTGAGCCTTTCCTTTCTTAGACACCTTAACCCAGCTTGAAATTACAACCCTCAAGCCCTCCAAGAGGTACGACCATTCAATTGTGTAGTTCTGAACTACGTTGGCCTGATTCCACACACTGGATACGTAGGAAACCTCAAAGAGGTCCGGACACGACAATCACTTTGCCACATGATCATAAGGAGTTCTCCCATTCCACCATTCTCATCTAAGGCTAAAAAAAAAATGAGCCCGGTAGGTAGAAAACCCGAAAGGGCGGCCTAGGAAAAAGTTAAGGCAACCAAAAAAAAAATATAAAATAAATTCAACATCTTGAGGCAACTTAAATTTTTGAGGATTTAGAACATTGTTTCTCATTTAAGAACACTTTGGTCAGTCATCTAGAGTCATACTCATCACCTTTAAAGTAGGCTTGCACATAGACTTCTCAATTGGGGGCTTTTTTTAGAATGAGTCGGTTCTTTGTCCGCTACGTCCCAAGTTGTCCATTTCGTCCCCATACCTTAAGTTAGGATATTTTGTACCGCTGCATCAACATCCTAACTCCTCGAGTAGGTCATAATCATCAAGAACCACACATCAAACTGGGGGCTGATTCTCCCTTGACTGCACCCAGTCTTGTCCATTTGTCTCATACTCTACCAAGATCACCACAGGAATAAAATTCTTGATCACAAAAACTTTTCCCTTACGAAGACCCTCTTCAGACCCTATAGGAGAGTCGTGCATGTTAGGCTAGGCTGCATGGAGCTGTGAGTCAATAGAGTCTGCATACATCATATTCGCATAAGTACTAGAGTCGCCGTTAAAGGCATGCATGTGTACATAATTTCTCAGTGTCTTGAGTTCCTGCGTGTTTACATGTCAAATTCTCTTTGCCCCGTACATATTACTATGTCATGTCTTGTGCATTTTGTCATGGTCAGTCGGGCATGTCTATTGCATCTTTTCCCTATGTGCATATTTCCACTGCAGGTTTGAGTCTACCCGCGCTCCATCGAAACCAGCAAGCCCGGAACTCATGATCAAGCCCAGAAGCGACCTTCCGACTACAACCAAGAATGGAAATAACCTCCCAACAACAGTCTACACGCGCAGGCCCCTTGTGCTGTCCCACGACTTTATTCCAGCCCAGAAACCGTTATTTCATTTCGTTTGCGGCAAAGATCAGTACCAAGCACGCGGGAGCGAGTCCCTTTGGGCCACAAATTCAAATTCGACAGTTGGCCCATTTTACGGTACCAACTACTTTCAAGTAAAACTAACCCAATTATATTTTGCAGGTCCAAAATACTGAAACTCGGATACATGTAGCGACGACTCTTACCGCCCAGAGTGCCCAAAAATATTTTAAGCCTGGAGAGTCTATCGGCCTTACCAAATATCCCAATGTCACAAATTTTGGGGTCAGTCAATGGTCGCTTAAGCTATTGCGGTTAAACTGTCCTCCTGCGAGATCACAAATTTTTGGGTCAGTAAATAGCCTCTTAAGCTATTGCGGTTAAACTATCGTTCTGCGAGGTCACAAATTTTGGGGTCAGTCAATGGTCGCTTAAGCTATTGCGGTTAAACTGTCCTTCTACGAGGTCACAAATTTGGGGTCAGTCAATGATCGCTTAAGCTATTGCGGTTAAACTGTCCTTCTGCGAGGTTACTTATTATGTGTCAGTCAATGATTGCTTAAACTGTTGCAGTTATACTGTCCATTTATTTTTTATATGTTTCAGTCAATGATTGCTTAAGCTATTGCATTTAAACTGTTCATATGTTTTAACCATTTTACAGCCGTCATTTTGATCGCGCTGTCTCGTCGACCTTTTCGTTTCTTGTGCAGAGACGGAATCTCGGCATCCGCCGAGTGGTGTTTAGTCACTGTTTGCTCGATAAAGCATTTATACTATTCACTGTCACGTTACTTCCCATTTACAGCCGTTATTTTTAATCGCGCTGTCTCGTTGACTTCTTCGTTTCTCGTACAGGGACGGAATCTCGACACCCGCCAAGTGGTGTTTAGTCACTGTTTGTCGAAGCACTCTACGTTGATCATTCTCAAAGTATTACTAACTTTTTCATTCACTCTGAATACAGGTCCCCAACAGACGTTTAGACCATCTACGAGCGGTGTTCTATCCTGCTACCATGACCTTTATTTTCGCTTGTGTTCATGGAGATGAAATCTGAGCAAGCTACGAGCATGTCCCAACTCAGGTTTGTCTTCATACGCATACATACTGTACACTCTCACACACCTTGTGCACATCAGCATTCTGCATGTCGCCTTCGGAATACTTTGATCTTCGCTTTTACTCAAGCACGATCAAAGTGGGGCTTCTGTAGACGCCAAAAAAGCGCCTTCAGATTTCTCCGCAAAAGCCCGATGATAAAAGGAGTAATTTATAAACTTGAATGCTATTTTTGCTTTGATAGGTAAAATAAGGTTTCAGGTTTTTCTCGATGAATCCTTCATTTCCACATCATTTAAAAGCCCATTTGAAGAGCTTTCCATTGCTTCCTTCCGTGTCAAAATACGACTCCGCACCTAAGAGTTATGGCCAAACAAAGTTAAGGGTCAAACAGATGTAGCCGAATACTGTGGACCGTGTTTCCATCCCAATTTGGGAGTTCATTTTGTTGAATTAACTTATGAGCCTTATATTGTTAGAATCCTTATTCAAATAGCTTTCCAATTCTATATCATGAGTCCGCACCACATTCCCAACCAAGGAGTTACGAGCCCAACATTGATGCGTACTCTAAAAATGACCTCTCCATACTCTTTCGGGTATATCTCGAGATCCACAAAACATTTGGGCCTGAAACCAAAGCCATTTGAAACAAGACCCACCTCGTACCTTCGCCACCAAACCCTTTATTCTTGGGTACTCATATGTTCTATATGAGCGGGAGTATTTCTAAAATATTCAATTCAACTCTCTACAAAATATTTTCTAACTCGAAGGTTCTTGAACTTATCTAAACCCCCAGCTTAAAAATTTTCTATAAGGACACACTCCGTGGCCGTAGAAATCCCGGGTCCTTACACTATGTAGGGTATAATCAAATACAAATGACCGAAGAAGATATGGAGAAAACTACCTTCATAACACAATGGGGAACATATTGCTATACTGTCATGCCTTTCGGGTTGAAAAATTTGGGAGTAATATACCAAAGAACCGCAACTTCCCTTCTACATGACATGATGCACAAGGAAGCCGAAGTGTATGTACACGGTATGATCATCAAATCCAAAGAAAGGGAAGGGAATATACCTTCTCTAAAGAAATTCTTTGACAGACTTCGGAACTACAACATGAGGTTAATTCCACAAAAGTGTGCATTTGGAGTAACTTCTAGCAAGCTCTTAGGATTTGTCATAAGCACAAGAGGCATTGAAATTGATCCTACCAAGATCAAAGCTATAATAGATATGCCCTCTCCTAAAAATGAGAAGGAGATAAGAGGATTTGTAGGACGGCTCCAATATATAAGTCGATTCATATCCAAATTAACTATGACATATGAGCCCATCTTTAAAAAGTTCAAAAAGGACACCAAATCTACATGGGATGATCAATGCCAACAAACTTTCGACAAGATTAAGGAGTATTTAGCTAATCCACCCGTATTGGTTCCACCAATTCCGAGAAAATCACTCATGCTATACCTAACAGTCACAGAAATCGCCATGGGTGCTATGTTGGCCCAAAAGGTGGAGAATGATGAAAAGGCAATATACTACCTTAGCAAGAAATTCCTAGAATACGAAACACGCTACTCCACACTAGAGAATGACGTGTCTCGCATTAGTCACTGCAACAAAGAAGCTTCGACAGTACATGCTACAACATTCTATCCATATAAAGTCAAGGATGAATCCACTAAAGTACTTGTTCGAGAAAACCATCCGTAGTGGAAGAATAGCAAGGTGGACCATCATACTTTCAGAATTCGATCTAACTTTTGAACACCAAAAGGCGATCAAAGGACATGCCATTTCTGAACATCTCGCTGAAAACCCAGTTAATAGCGTAGATGCCACACATGACTTTCCCGATGAAGGAATAATGAATTTCGAAGAAAACACCTGGCAATTATACTTTGATGGAGCATCAAACCAAAAATGTTATGGCGTAGGAGTATTATTAGTCAGCCCAGAAGGCACACATACTCACATAGCCGTCAAATTAGACCATGAGGTAACTAACAACGGTGCCGAGTGTGAACCATGCATCATTGGGTTAGAAGCAGCACTAGAACTGCAAATTAAGGACCTGAAGGTATATGGAGACTCAACTCTCATCATAAATCAAGTTTCCAAAAAGTCAAGAGTGAAAAGCGAATCCCTAGCACCTTACCAGGAATATCTTGAAGAGATAGCCAAATATTTCACTCACGTCCGTTTTACATGCCTTCCTAGAAAGGACAACCAGTTCGAGGATGCCTTAGCAAAGATGGCATCCATGATAAATATTCCAGATGATGTAATCACTATGCCCATTCACATTTAAAGGCGCACTGAGCCCGCCTTTTGTAATGCACTCGAAGTATGCGTCAACGAGGAGGAAGAAGAGAAATGGTTTACTGACATTCTCAACCTGTTAGCCAAAGGTGATTACCCTCCACAGTCAACACCTAGGGCACAAAGGGCCTTAAGAATACTAGCTGCACAATACATACATGTGCAAGGCAAACTTTATAAAAAGACACCATAAGGGCTAAGTCTTCTATGTCTAAAGGAACGTGAAGCAAGCAAAGTCATGAGCGACATACATAGTGGTGTATGTGGTCCCCATATGAATGGACTGACTTTAGTCAAGAATATCCTAAGGCAAGGATACTATTGGACTACAATGGAAAAGGACTGCATCGAATACGTGAGAAAGTGCACACGCTGCCAATTCCACGCCAATTTACAACATAGACCTCCTACTCCTCTACATACATTAGCCTCACCATGGCCATTCTGTGATACCCCAATATTTTCTATAATTATTATATCGATTTATAAATGATTTATAAATAGTTCGGAAATTAAATCCTATTATAAATGATTAACAAATAGTTTCGGAGATTAATTCGTATATTCATTTAAGGATTCGATTTATTCAATTAAAGCCATAATAATATTAATTATTATTATGGGACTTTCATAAATTGTATTTATTATTTTTGAGGAGTTTAATTAAAATGTTTTATATATGAATAAGAATTATTCATATAGTTTAAATAGTTTTAATTAGTTCTGATTAGCTTTTTAAATCAGAAAATTATGAAATTTATTTCCTAAACCTAGTAGTCCTTGACTTGGGTTGACTAAGGGTCTATATAAGGAAAAGGTGAGACAATTAGTCAGTTTTGCAAACTGAGCCAAAACCCTCAAGCATTCACACTCTCTCTCCTCTCTCTCACCGTCCTCTCCCTCTCCTCTCTCCCTCACCGAACCTCACTCTCCTCTCGGTTTGCTCACCGGAAACCACCGCCAGCGTCGCCCCTCCCTTGCCGCCGGTAACCTCTCCTTTTCTCTCTCTCTTTCTCTTTCTTTTTCTCTCTCTTTCGCGTCTCCCCTCCCCCTTTGGTTTTGCGTTCGCGGGACCACCGGACCACCAGGCCGACGCCTGGGTGGCGACCAGTGAGTGGCCGGCGTGGCCCCGTCGCCCCTACTCCCTCTCTCTCGTTCTCCCGCTCTCTCTCTCGTTCGTCTCTCTCTTTCGCTCTCTTTCTCTCTCCTCTTCGCCGAAGCTCCGGCGACCACCACCACCGGCCATGGTGGCCAGTGGGTGATGGTGGTGGTGTTGGGTCGGGTCATGGGCCCCGGGCATGGGTACCCGTGACCTAGACCTAGTTTTGAAGTTAGTTTTTCGTTTTTATATTTTTCGTAATTATTAATTCGATTTTCAGTATTTTCGATTTAATATTTTTATTTTTCTGCACTCATTCGGAATCGGAATTCGGATTGTCAAAAGCCTAGATTGGTTGAAATAAATCAAGGAATTTAGTAAAAATATCAGATTGAGATTTCTTTACTGTCTGTATTTTCGTATTTAATTATACAGTTTCGGTAATTGTTTTTAATTAGGACCTAACGAGCAAGCGTGATTATTGTCGATTGGAGCATACTTACTGTTGGTAGTGTATTAGTGGTAAGCTCTCATGCCTACCTTCTTCCAAAGCCCCATCAAAACTATTTTGATGTGTTATGTGCTAATTGGGAATTTGTTGTGAATTTAATATGCAAAGCATGATTAAATTATATCGTCGATATTATGAAGTTATTAAGCATGATTCACTGCTGTAAATATGAGTTATAATTAGCATGTTGATGTTAGCATGGTTTGGGAATTAATTAGTCCATATGATGATTATTGGACAATTGTTGAATAGCGAATTATTAATATTATTATGCTATTAATTATATGCTAATTGGTATGGGTATTATTGAGTGCTAGTGAGCACCTATATATTATCGTTGAATTTCTCTGGTGATTTGTGAATTTTTGGTTATCATATTACCCTGCCGAAGTGCTGCCGAAATTGTGCTAGACATTACATGTCATCATTATTGAATTATCGTCGTTATTGAATTAAAGCATGTTTAGTTCTCATCGTATTGAATTATCATTATCGTCGTTATATACTATTCATTGTCAAGAGCATGAAATGAATTAGTAAGTCGTGGTCTCGTAGTACCACTTATGTCAACCAATGCAAATTATGTGAATTGAATTAAATGAGAGTAAGACTCCTAATGGATCCCTAGGAGTAGTCGAGCAATCGGGATTGCACCTAATGGTGTAGTTCAAGGGATGAGTGATTCTCAAGTTACTTACGGACACCTCGCAGTGTGTCTGGGACGGATCATTCCCCATTTATTAAGTCCTCTAGGCTCGTGTAATTGTACTAGAGGTAGTGTGCACACTAGAGTCATTAAGTCCATGGCGTGATTGTATCTTCGATGAACAGTATGGGTAATCGCTGTTCTATTCGCTCTCTTACATCTCTCTAATCAAGATGGATTGTCTATGTTGTATTTTGTGTGATCACTATACAAGAATTGCATGTAAAAGAATGTCGTTGTGCGTATGCTTGATTATATGCTTATGTGCCTATGCAAATGAATTTCAATGATTCTTCTAAAACCTCAGGTAAGGTTTGCGAAATATTTTTACTAGGTACGGATGACGTTTATTCAGTTTATCTGATTTTTGTTTCTCTTTTGTTTCTTGTCTTTTCTTCTGTATTTTGTTTCCGTCACGGAAACCAAAGTGCAAGTTTAGTTGATTGAGGCCATACAGCTTGGAAGGTAGAGTTGGCGTCGATTTATAGAACTGTTTCTGTTAAGATAGATCGTGGGATTATTTTTATTGGATTTAGCCCTTTGAAGGCAAGTTGTAATAAATTTGGTTTAATGGTTTTTAGCTCACTATATAGACAACTCTGATATTAACTGTTTAGTTTGTTTAGTTTCTTAGTAAGCTCTTTTTGATGCCTAGTCTTTCTTTCTGCTTAGCATTTACTCCTTAATGATAAATGTTGCAGTAGCATACTCCGGGTTTGGGACGGTTCAGCGGTGTCGAGTCGCGGACAGCGACGTCGATAGTTCCCAGGAAATCGTTGCAATTCGGGGGTGTTACAAATGGTATCAGAGCCCTAGGTTTAAAAAAGAAGGTTGCTTAAGATTAATTAATGAATTAATAAAGATTAGTTTCATTTTGGGAAAAATAAAATATAATTAAAGCCGTTGAGCGTAGTAGTCTTAGAAGATAGGAATTACTTGAAATCACTTTGCTTGTGCTTTATAATGTTCTCATTGTTTGATTGTCTACCTGTAGATGGTAAGGACAAGAAAGACTGCGCGAATGACGACTGCACACCAAAGGGCACGCACCCTAGCCCATCGTGCACCATCTGCGGAATACGTAGCTTCATCGGATAGCGAATGGACAGGAAACGATGCCAACGTACGCTGTGAACCCGCGCAAGACCGCGCCGCGCACGCGATTGTCGTACGCCCCGCGCCAATTCCCGTGCCTATAGCCGCGCATGTACGCCCCGCGCCAATTCCCGCGCCTACAGCCGCGCATGTACCTGCCCCAGTTGCCGCACCTGCTGCATATGTTGATGAAGAGGAAGATCCCTCTGAGCATACAGCGCCGGAAGAGCATGATGACATGCCTGAATTGGAAGATACTAGTGCCGAGAGCGACAACAACATCACGCCTACTCCTGCACCTATTGCTGCACCTACTCCTGCTGCAAATTGGTCTCCTCCTGTGGAGCCGTTCTTTGCTACTGATGCTGAGCTGGAGGATATACGTATCTATTTACGACGTGCTTACACTACGATCGAGCGTTATCAGTACGAGAATCGCACGAGTCTACATGAAGGCTTATGGGTAGAGCTACTGCTGGCTAGTTTGCCTAACATCCATCCTTGGATGGGACTCAAGGAGAAGTACGACGACGTAGTCTCCAAGAGCGGTCACTTGCACGAGAAGAAGTACGGAGAAGGTACGAGATGGTCTCTTTTCTTTAGAGGCGTCGCAGCTGAGTTATGCCTATCCGAGTTCGAGTGGAAGGTGAACCACGTGCTAGTGCCTGCGCCGAAAGGTATGTGCGAGTACTGTTGGACCAAGAAGCGCAAGCATGCAGATGATTTTAGGAAGCGTTTCATGCCCCACAAATTCGGTGGATATGCTTATCCATACACGCTCTGCAAGGAGGTGAAGCCTAGGAGGAAGGACGATCATGACGAGTCCCGTAAGGCGAAGAAAATGTGTGCTGGTGTCAAGTACAACTAGATAATTGCCTTATTAGTTTTACTTGAGTTTTATTGAACTTTAGCTATTGTGATGGCCCTGCGTGGTCAATTTTGATATTGGTGTAGTTGCATAGGCAACAAATATTTATGATTGTTATTTACTTGCAATTTGTCTCATTGCAAGACTATTTCATTTGATTATATGATATCGTTGAGAATTTGTTCTATATGATCGTTTTATCACATAATTGCATGGTTGACTCATAGCTTCGTAATGTTATCTCGTATTGCCTAGACATGATGGGAAATCCATGTCGGAATTATGGCAAAATTTTCACTGAGCATGATCATATTAATTGTGAGCCAAAGGCTAAGCATGTATTGTATGCAATCAAATGTCATTGTTTATTGCCCTACTAAAATAGTATGGAGCCTCGATGTGTGAACTGCGAATGTCATTGCTTATCAATCATGTGAGACCAATGTGTCTACTTTGTTATTGCATATCGAACTATTATGCATGGGAACTGAGAACATTCAAAGCAAGTATGTTGCTTAGACCTACAGTGTAAGGTCGATCATTGAAACTTATATGCTAATTGCTAAATGTCAAGAGAATTGTTTCAATTATAACCTGTATCTCTCAATTAGACCTCAATTTGGGTCGAATGTGCCAATTTTGCTGAAATTGTGATCAACCATTGCTCATTTATGTCTCAGATTTGTTATAATGGCAACCAACGACCGACTCGCGAGACTAGAAGTAGGTCTTACCAACGTAGTCGAGCACATCATGCGCCAGCTAGAGCGCCAAGAGCAAGATCACAACGCGCAGAACCCTGAGACGCGCAACTTTAGGGATTTCGATGCACTCAAACCTCCGATGTTTGAGGGTGGATCTGAGCCCACCAAGTTGGAGAATTGGATAATAGAGTTCGAGAAGTTGTTTAGGGCGACTAATCGACCCAACAACATGAAGGTCAACACCTCTACGTACTACCTGAAGGGTGAGGCTAACAAGTGGTGGAGCGATGTGGGAACTGATCTACTCACCATTGAGGAATATGGGTGGACCGAGTTCAAAGAATCTATTCGTTAACGGTTCTATCAAAGAGCTGTCCGTCGCCAGAAGCAACGGGAATTCGAGAACATCTATCAAGGAAAGCTATCTGTAGCTGAGTACGCAACAAAGTTCAGCGAGCTTGCTGCTTTTTCACCTAACTTGGTGACGACCGAAGCTGAACGGGTCGAGAGGTTCGAAGATGGCCTGAAGTGGGATATTCAGCATTATGTTATAGGAAACTCACTGACGTTCCAAGGATCTTTCGAGAAAGCCTTTTAACCAAGAGCGTGCTGTGGATCGTCGTGATTCTTTGCTCGGAAAGCATAAACGTGACGAAGGGAATTCTTCCCAGTTAGGTGGCGCAAATAAGAGGCCAAGGCCGAACAACGGCAATCACAACAACCAAGGTGGTCAGAACCACAACGGGAACAAGAATCATGACTCGAATAGTAATAGAGCTACGATCTTAGCTAGGAGGAATACGCCTTGTAGTCGCTGCAACAAGACGCATCCTGGCAAGAACTGTCGTGGCGATGTACTTCAATGCTACAAGTGCAACAAGCCTGGTCACAAAGCTTCTGAATGCTGGAGTCGTGGAAGGAACGACAATGGTGAGAACCGCGACAACAACTATAATCGTGGTGGAAATGGAAATGCTAATCGCGAAAATGGTGGTAACTACCGTGGAAATGGGGGTTACAACAACAACAACCGCAACAATACTGCTGCTCCTGCTGCGAATAATCAAGCACTACTTCCCGCACCTGCCAACCCCGCGCAGAAAAACAACAACAACAATAGAGGGGTAAATGGAAGCTGAAGCGAACGCGAATGTGATCGCTGGTACTTTTCTCGTTAACTCTCAACCTGCTTTTGTTTTGTTTGATAGTGGTGCAACAAACTCTGTTCTTTCTAAGAGCTTTGCATCTAAGATAGGTTTAGAGCCTAGTTCTATGTATAGTGCAAATATTAGGATGCCAGATGGAACGATTGTTAATTGTAAAGCGTTGTATGAAAAGTGTCCGATTAGGATAGCTGGTTCCGATTTGCCTGCGGATTTGATTCAGATGGATTTGAAGGATTTTGACGTGATTTTGGAAATAGATTGGTTAGCCAAGTATAGGGCTAAGATTGAATGCTTTGAACAACGTGTGTCGTTGCGTGGACCGAAGGGTAGGAAGATTACCTACAAAGGAGTCGTGGTTAAGCCAAAGTTGAAGGTAGTGGCAACCATGAAAGCAAAGGAGTGTATGACTAAAGGTGAAGAGATTTACCTATGTCATGTAGTGGATACAAGTCGAGAAGCCAAAGTTTCAAAACCTATTCCAGTTGTTTCGGAGTACGCTGACGTCTTTCCAGACGAGATTCCAGGAATGCCTCCGCAATGCATTATCGACATCACGATTGACTTAGCTCCAGGTTCTGCTCCGATCTCGAAAGCTCCATATCGTATGGCTCCTGCAGAGATGAAACAACTGAAAACGCAACTCGAGGAACTACTGGAGAAGGGATACATACGCCCGAGTGTATCGCCTTGGGGTGCTCCTGTTCTATTCGTACATAAGAAGGATGGTAGTATGAGACTGTGCATAGACTACCGAGAGTTGAACAAGATCATGATCAAGAATCGTTATCCACTTCCGAGGATTGACGACCTATTTGACCAACTTCGTGGAGCGACTGTGTTCTGCAAGATTGATCTACGTTCAGGATACCATCAACTCAGGATTTCTGAGCCTGACATTGCAAAGACCGTGTTTAGGACGAGGTATGGACACTACGAGTTCACGGTGATGCCTTTTGGGTTGACGAACGCACCTGCGAAGTCTATGGATTTGATGAACCGTACGTTCCAGCCTTATCTCGATCAGTTCGTTGTTGTCTTTATTGACGATATTTTGGCCTATTCGAAGAACGCTGATGAGCACGAGCAATACTTGCGAACCGTTTTGGAGATTTTGAGACAACATCAGTTGTACGCCAAGCTATCGAAGTGCGAGTTTTGGTTAGAAATTGTTTCCTTCTTAGGACATGTGGTGTCTAAGAGTGGAGTTGCTGTTGACCCAGAAAAGATTAGAGCTGTTATAGACTGGTCCGCACCAAAGAGCGTGACCGAGGTCAGAAGTTTTCTTGGGTTAGCTGGTTACTATCGTAGGTTTGTGGAAGGATTTTCAAAGATAGCGCAGCCTATGACAAACTTGATGAAAAAGACGACGAAGTTCGTGTGGTCGGAAAAGTGTGAAGCTGCTTTTCAAGAATTGAAGAAACGTCTTACAAGCGCGCCGATTTTGACTTTGCCATCGGGAACTGAAGGGTACGAAGTCTATAGTGAAGCGTCTAAGCATGGCTTAGGCTGTGTTTTGATGCAACATGGTAAGGTAGTGGCTTATGCCTCAAGATAACTGAAGAAGCATGAGGATAATTACCCTACTCATGACTTAGAGCTTGCTGTTGTCATATTTGCTTGGAAGATTTGGAGACATTATCTTTATGGTTCTGCTGTTAAGATGTTTACGGACCACGAGAGTCTCAAGTACATATTCACGCAAAAGGAATTGAATATGCGACAAAGAAGATGGCTAGAGTTATTGACAGAGTAAGACATCGACATACAGTATCACGAAGGGAAAGCTAACGTGGTAGCTGACGCTTTGAGTAGAAAGACTCGTCATACGTTGAATACTGCTTTAGTACTTCCAAAGGAGATCATTCGTGACTTACAGAGTCTTGACGTGGAGATTGTGCTGAAAGGTGATGTTCAATGTACCTTAGCACATATGTCAGTTCGACCAACCTTGCTCGACGAGATCAAGGGTAAACAGAGTGCAGATGAGGATCGTCAGCGGATTCTACGCCACAAAGACGAGGGTAGATCCGAGGTCTTTTCTATTGGTCAAGACGGTGTCTTGAGATTTCGTGATTGTGTCTGTGTGCCGAATGACCCGGAGATCAAGAGTCAGATTATGGGTGAAGCTCACAATACACCTTATTCTGTACATCCTGGTGGAGACAAGCTTTACAAAGACCTTCGCCAAATGTTCTGGTGGAAAGGTATGAAACAAGATGTCGCTGAATTCGTGGCTAAGTGTCTGACGTGCCAGAAGGTCAAGATCGAACACAAGAGACCTGGTGGAATGATACAATCGCTTGAAGTTCCTACGTGGAAATGGAATTCAATCTCAATGGACTTTGTCATGGGTTTCCATTGACACCGAAGAAGAACAACGTCATTTGGGTAGTTGTGGATCGTTTGACGAAAGTTGCGAGATTCATTCCAATGAATGACACTTGGGAAATGGAGAAGCTAGCGGATGCTTACGTCAAAGAAATCATGAGACTTCATGGTGTTCCAGAGGATATCGTTTCAGATAGAGACTCGAGATTTCTATCTCATTTTTGGCAGAAATTGCAAGAAGCTTTTGGAAGAAAATTGAAGTTCAGTACTGCTTTTCATCCTGCGACTGACGGTCAGACGAAAAGAACGATTCAGACCTTGGAGGATATGCTTCGAGCGTGTGCTCTCGAGTATCAAGGCTCGTGGGATACACACATTCCGTTGATCGAGTTTTCTTACAACAATAGCTATCATTCAAGCATTAATCGAGCGCCATATGAAGCACTGTATGGAAGGAAGTGTAGATAGCCAGTTTGTTGGAACGACATTAGTGAAACTGCAGCTTGGGGTCCAGAAATGATCCAGCAGACTGTCGAAGTAGTCACAGTAATTCAAGCAAAGATGCGTAGTGCTCTAGATCGCCAGAAATCGTACGCAGATAGAGGTCGTAGACCTGAAGAGTTTGAGGTAGGAAGCAAGGTACTTTTGCGAGTATCTCCTACCAAAGGTGTCATGCGTGTTGGTCGTAAGCGGAAGTTAAGCCCTCGTTACATTGGACCTTACAAGGTTCTGGAAAGGATTGGTGAGGTTGTTTATCGATTAGCTTTACCTGTGGAACTTGCAAAAGTCCACAGTGTGTTTCATGTCTCTCAATGGAAGCGATACGTACATGATCCAACTCATGTCGTTCAACCTGAAACGATCAATCTCGATGAAAGTTTGACTTATGAAGAGCGTCCTATCAATATAGTGGACCGCAAAGAGCGCTCAACTCGAACAAAGACTATTCCAATTGTCAAAGTTGTTTGGTCTCGACAAGGTCAAGAGGAAGTAACATGGGAAGCTGAATCCATGATGCGCGAGAAGTATCCAGACCTCTTCCTAGAAGGTAATAGTCCCACTTGAGTTTCGGGACGAAACTCCTTTTAAGGAGGGTAGAATGTCACACCTCAAAATTTCGTTTTGTTTATCGCTTTGCACGAATTGCATGTTCAAGCATTGCATGGTGCATGCTAATCAACTTAGAATCACGGTCGTACTTGCTCATCTTGCATATGTTAGTGTCCTAGAAATTGTTTTATACCTTCGTATAGGTAAACTTGTTTTGTTTTGGGAAGTGATTACTTCATGTCTCAAGTTTTGGGATGAAACTTCTTTTAAGGAGGGTAGAATGTGATACCCCAATATTTTCTATAATTATTATATCGATTTATAAATGATTTATAAATAGTTCGGAAATTAAATCGTATTATAAATGATTTACAAATAGTTTCAGAGATTAAATCGTATATTCATATAAGGATTCGATTTATTCAATTAAAGCCATAATAATATTAATTATTATTATGGGATTTTCATAAATTGTATCTATTTATTTTGAGGAGTTTAATTAAAATGTTTTATATATGAATAAGACTTATTCATATAGTTTTAAATAGTTTTAATTAGCTTTCTAAATCAGAAAATTATGAAATTTATATCCTAAACCTAGTAGTCCTTGACCTTGGGTTGACTAAGGGCCTATATAAGGAAAAGGTGAGACAATTAGTCAGTTTTGCAAACTGAGCCAAAACCCTCAAGCATTCACTCTCTCTCTCCTCTCTCTCACCGTCCTCTCCCTCTCGTCTCTCCCTCACCGAACCTCACTCTCCTCTCAGTTTGCTCACCGGAAACCACCGCCGGCGTCGCCCCTCCCTTGCCACCGGTAACCTCTCATTTTCTCTCTCTCTTTCTCTTTCTTTTTCTCTCTTTTTCACGTCTCCCCTCCCCCTCTGTTTTTGCGTTCGCGGGACCACCGGACCACCAGGCCGACGTCTGGGTGGCGACCGGTGAGTGGCCGCATGGTCCCATCGTCCCTACTCCCTCTCTCTCGTTCTCTCGTTCTCTCGCTCTCTCTCTCGTTCGTCTCTCTCTTTCGCTCTCTTTTTGTCTCTTCTTCGCCGGAGCTCCGACGACCACCACCACCGGCCATGGTGGCCAGAGGGTGGTGGTGGTGGTGGTGTTGGGTCGGGTCATGGACCCCAGGCATGGGTAACCGTGACCTAGACCTAGTTTTGAAGTTAAGGTTTCGTTTTTATATTTTTCGTAATTATTAATTCGATTTTAAATATTTTCAATTTAATGTTTTTATTTTTCTGCACTCATTCGGAATCGGAATTCGGATTTTCAAAACCATAGATTGGTTGAAATAAATCAAAAACTTTAATAAAAATATCATATTGAGATTTAGTTACTGTTTGTATTTTCGTATTTAATTAATACTGATTCGGTAATTGTTTTTAATTAGGACCTAACGAGCAAGCGTGATTATTGTCGATTGGAGCAGACTTACTGTTGGTAGCGTATTATTAGTAAGCGCTCATGCCTACCTTCTTCCAAAGCCCCATCAAAACTATTTTGATATGTTATGTGCTAATTGGGAAATTGTTGTGAATTTAATATGCAAAGCATGATTAAATTATATCGTCGATATTATGAAGTTATTAAGCATGATTCACTGCTGTAAATATGAGTTATAATTAGCATGTTGATGTTAGCATGTTTTGGGAATTAATTAGTCCATATGATGATTATTGGACAACTGTTGAATAGCGAATTATTACTATTATTATGCTATTAATTATATGCTAATTGGTATGGGTATTATTGAGTGCTAGTGAGCACCTATATATTATCGTTGAATGTCTCTGGTGATTTGTGAATTTTTGGATATCATATTACCCTGCCGAAGTGCTGTCGAAATTGTGCTAGACATTACTTGTCATCATTATTGAATTATCATCGTTATTGAATTAAAGCATGTTTAATTCTCATCGTATTGAATTATCATTATTGTCGCTATTTACTATTCATTGTCAAGAGCATGAAATGAATTAGTAAGTCGTGGTCTCGTAGTACCACTTATGTCAACCAATGCAAATTATGTGAATTGAATTAAATGAGAGTAAGACTCCTAATGGATCCCTAGGAGTAGTCGAGCAATCGGGATTGCACCTAATGGTGTAGTTCAAGGGATGGGTGATTCCCAAGTTACTTATGGACATCTCGCAGTGTGTGTGGGACGAATCATTCCCCATTTATTAAGTCCTCTAGGCTCGTGTAATTGTACTAGAGGTAGTGTGCACACTAGAGTCATTAAGTCCATGGCGTGATTGTATCTTCGATGAACAGTATGGGTAATAGCTGTTCTATTCGCTCTCTTACATCTCTCTAATCAAGACGGATTGTCTATGTCGTATTTTGTGTGATCACTATACAAGAATTGCGTGTAAAAGAATGTCGTTGTGCGTATACTTGATGATATGCTTATGTGCGTATGCAAATGAATTTCAATGATTCTTCTAAAACCTCAGGTAAGGTTTGCGAAATATTTTTACTTGGTACGAATGACATTTATTCAGTTTATTTGATTTTTGTTTCTCTTTTGTTTCTTGTCTTTTCTTCTGTATTTTGTTTCCGTCACGGAAACCAAAGTGCAGGTTTCGTTGATTGAGGACGTACAGCTTGGAAGGTAGAGTTGGCGTCGGTTTATAGAACTGTTTCTGTTAAGATAGATCGTGGGATTATTTTTATTGGATTTAGCCCTTTGAAGGCAAGTTGTAATAAATTTGGTTTAATGGTTTTTAGCTCACTATATAGACAACTCTTATATTAACTGTTTAGTTTGTTTAGTTCCTTAGTGAGCTCCTTTTGATGTCTAGTCTTTTTTTCTGCTTAGCATTTACTTCTTAGTGATAAATGTTGCAGTAGCATACTCCGGGTTCGGGGCGGTTCAGCGGTTTCGAGTCGCGGACAGCGTCGTCGATAGTTTCCAGGAAATCGTTGCGAATTCGGGGGTGTTACACATTCTCTGCATGGGGCATTGACATCATTGAAAAATT
This sequence comes from Tetragonia tetragonoides, assembly GCA_038025085.1. Taxonomy (NCBI): domain Eukaryota; kingdom Viridiplantae; phylum Streptophyta; class Magnoliopsida; order Caryophyllales; family Aizoaceae; genus Tetragonia; species Tetragonia tetragonoides. The sequence continues at coordinate 13,925,513 of CM076146.1, read as the reverse complement.
CTCCTCTACAGGAAAAGGAGGCCATAAATACATACTAGTCGCAATAGACTACTTTACTAAATGGCTTGAATCTCGTTCATACGCGAGAATAGCGTCGAAGCACGTGGCAAACGCAAGCTTCATACATGACAACATCACTACCAGATATGGAGTACCCCGCGAAATCATAAATGATCACGGGACACAATTCAAGAAGGATGTTGCCGAACTTTTCACTATGTTCAAAATTCAACATCGACAGTCTTCACCTTATAGGCCACAAACGAATGGAGCCGTAAAATCCTAAAACAAGAACGTAAAACAAATGATAGCTAAGATGACGGAAAACTACGAAGATTGGCCCGACAAGCTACAATTCGCCTTATGGGGATATAGAACTACTATTTTATCCTCAACTGGATCAACACCCTATTCTTTAGTATACGGAATGGAGGCGGTACTCCCAGTCGAGGTAGAAATCCCTTCCTTAAGGGTAGCTTTGGAAAGCGAATTACCCGAAGTGGATTGGGTCCAAGCCCGATATGATCAGTTGGTCTTGCTAGATGAAAGACGACTAAATGCCCTACATTACGGTCATGTCTACCAAGCAAGGATGGCAAGACACTTTGATCAACGATTCAAGGCTAGAGGACTAAAAGGAGGAGACTTTGTCCTTAAAAAGGTAAAACCAATTGTAGTCGACCCTCGGAGAAAGTTCAAGCCTAATTGGGCCGGCCCTTACATTATCAAGACAGTATTATCCGATGGAGCAGTAAAGCTAATGGATTTAGACGGTAACGAGTTCACTCAACTCACCAATATGGACCAAATTAAGTGATTCTATGCATAAATATTAAATCTTTGAGAGAGCCCACTAAGGCACCAAGTCCAAGTCAAGTTCGGTCAAACCCATCCACGCAGGGCCCACGACCCGAAAAAAAAAAAAAAAGATTTGGTTTTACAAACTACATTGTTGGCCTGATTCCGCAAGGATATGTAGGTAACTCAAATAACTTGGACACAGCCACTTTAACAAAATAAATCTCTAAGGGAGTTTTAATCCATTCGATTAATGCAAAAATAAGCAAGTCTTTCATTAATATGGCTAAAGTCCATTACATGCTCTAATAAAAAAAATAATAATAAGTGCAAAAATAATAATAAAAATAAAAGGGCAATTCTAAACTACATCTACTTGGGCATGCAAACCCATTATTTGAATTATACTACTAAGCACAAAAAAGCAAGACTTGCTAGACAACTAGAGGTGGACTACTCCTCCTTGTCTTTAATTTCCGGCTCTTGGACGGGCTCGCTAGGCTCATCATGTTCCATTAGTTCTTTTAGAGCCCATCTTTCCCTACCATAACTAGAAGAGGCCTCGTGATCATTGGGCCTAACTGGAGGTACTTGTTTGGCCGAATGGGGCGGATTCTTCCTCTTTTTTGATTGGGCCTTGGCCTTGCCTTTTCCCTTACCCTTAGTTTGGGGCTTGGAAGGCTTAGCGGACCTATCAGTGGGAGTTATCCTTATACCGTTTGGCTCATCATATTTGAGGGCTTGAACAACTCTTTTTCCTCTTCTAGGAGCCTTTGGTTGACTTGATGGTCACTGCTCCAAATCCATTCCTCATAAAAGCTAGATAACCCGTTCGAATGCGGGTATACTGGCTTAGTCCACACTTTGCGACGATTCCAGTGTCGTTCCCAATTAGACACCAAAGAGGACGTTAAGGGCCTTTGGCAAGGAGGTTCGCAACTCACATTCGGGATCCTTTGCCTTAAGCCGTATTGGCGAAGAAGGCGGTTCGGTAGGAAGAATGTCAAAGTATACACGCAGATGATCCTTGTAAAGGGCACATTCTCACTACACCCTACAATTTTGGTGGTACGCCACCATGGGACGAACCAACTCGGTTAGATGTCGGTGTAGAAGTATGCTATCCATTCCTCCCGAGAGGATTCGTAGAACTTTTGGTGTCTCGCCGGAAAGTGTTTAGGGAGGAACTTCCTAGTATTAATGGGAGCCTTAAGCAAGTGGAGCCTCTCTTGAAGCCATATCTACAAAAGAACAACAAAAGAAAAATTCATGTCAATACAAGATGAGAATTTCACCACATAAAGTTAAATCCACAAAGATTAAGGCTTTATCACAAAAACTTACTTGAAGGAGTAAAGGGCTCCCGGTTAAGGACTCTTGAGGATTTCTCTTGAACCTATCTAAAGCGAGGATTTTCTCTCCCACAACCAAGTGTATCGGAGAGCTATCCCATTGAATTTGCTCGGTCACCCAAAGAAGGCAAGCTTTTCCCCTGTTGATGGTAGACTTCTTTTCGGATGGAATAAGAGTGTCTTCATTACCATCAACGAACAAATAACGATGGAGGAGGCAAAATTCAAAGGCACGTTTCTTGTACCTCATATCCATCGCATCCCGGGCCCTAAAAGTGAAGAACGTCACGAGCTTGGCAAGATCAACATCCTCACCATGAAGCACTTGACCCACTTGACGAGGGGACAACCCGAGGTATCTTTAAAAATCACTCGCAAAAGCGTTCCCCAAGTAAGGAACGGTGGGAGGGCTTTCGGTTGGAAAACCAATGATATCGGAGAACTCCTCCACCAATGGGCACATCTCATGAGCACCAAAATGGAAAACGTGAAATTTTAGGTCCCAAAACTCAATAGAAGCATGAAGAAGGTCCCACAAAATCTTTACTTGTTTGAGGTGAAAGAAGGCATTAAGATGGAAGGGGGTAAGCTCCAACCTCTCCTCTACGGTCATGGAGGCCAGCAAAGCATCAAAGACATCATCAAAATTCACGATGGTTAAGATTAAGGATTTTCCCTCAAGGAATTTTCTCTCTCTAGGGGCTCAAAGTAGGTGGTATGAAGAGAAGAGGAGGAAACCGGACTATATAGAGGTCACGGTTCGATTCTCGTCGAAAAATTAAGGAAATTCAGACAACCGACGAAAAAGAGGCCAGGCGGCCTCTCAGCTAGTTTGGACGACTTAGATGTTAGGACGAGCGGCTGAGCCGCTCCAGCCAGCAGCATGACCGCTAGGACAAGCGGCCAAACCGCTAGCCCAAGCGGCATAGCCGCTTGCCCAAGTAGCCACCGCTAGAGCTCTAGCACGACCGCTGGGAGCTCTAACGGTCACCCAGTATAGGCGCCTGATGTGCAAACTTTGAGAGACAACTTTGGTCCACACGACCTCTCCATTGACCGAGCTCTCCCTTCCTAATTCCTACTTGGATAGATTTTGGAAGCCTTCCCTTAGATTTTTCTTACCTTAATTTTGGCTCTTGCCACTTTTGTATTTATTTCCTTTTTATTTTCTTTCCTTCTTTTTATTTTGATTATCATGTTCCACTCTTTATTCCTTTTATTTTCTGAATTAATATTTTCCCCTTTTAGTTATCTTTTCCTATTTTCTATTTTCTATTTTCTTTACTTAATTTTTTATTTTAGGGGAAGGAGTATCCCAAATGTGCTAAATTCTCCGATATCGTGTTTTGTGATTTCCCATTCGGAAATTAGATGATTAAGTTCACCTATGGGCATTTGCGTGATATTTTTTGTGCGTAAATAAAATGCAATATTTATAGCAGGTTTAAGACAAGCCCGAAAGTTCGAAATGCACTATAACGAATATCACTGGCCATCTTCGCCAGTACTCGGACCCGCCTGAGACGACTCTCCGGGTCTACTTGATGATGGGACACCTGAAAAGGACCGGGCTGAGACATCGCCCAAGCTCTAGGGTCAAAAGCAAATAATGAACCCGTCAAGTAAGCGGGATCCAATGAATGGCGCGGTGGCTCCGGCATGTTCGGATAACCACCATTCCCCGTACTCTCCTGACTCCAAGAACCCCTTCGAGAGACTGGAGGATACATAGGCATGGGATAACCCAGATACCCCATATAGGGAGGCGATGCATGCAAATACGGAAGATAAGGCAACTGGGGCGGGTTCCCCGTATCCACTCGAGCTCGAGGCGCCCCATGACGCACCTCTGTACCCTGCTTCCTTGGAGGAGGATGCTGCGGTGTAGACGTCGACTCCAAAGCTCGAATAACTGGAGGCCTAGGAGGCCTCACCAAAGGAACAGGCTGTGAAATAAGCTTAAGGTTATAAAATTACAAAAAATTCAAATCAAGCACTATTACTTGCAATTAACATACCTCTCGAACGTCGGACCGACGACTCGTGCATACACTCCAAGACGTGAATCTGGAAATCCAATTCTTAAAGGCCCGCATGCCCCTATAGATCTTTCGCGTCTCAGCAGCATCCAACTGTGCACATAAAGAAAATAGTCAGTATAAACACAAGGGAATTTTGCATATTGCAAAGAATTTTCACTTACCCCCCTACAACCAGTTGGTAGAGGCAATCCCTCAACCTCCTCATCGGGACCGCAAAATTCAGGAACCAGTGTAACCTGAGGAGACCCGTCCGCTCCCGTATAACTCACCGACATGGTAGGAGGAGTAGGGCGCGGAGAAGAAGCAGTCACATGGGACGACGAGTAACTCGCATCACTCTACAGAGACCTAGAGATATTAGACAAATTTCTAAATTTCCAAACGAAATTAAGAAACAACGTACATTACTTACCGGGTCGGTAGAGAAGTTGGCGCACAACCGAGCCTCAACAAACACAGTATATGCCACCATGAGATCCACCTCAGGATCAGCCGGAAGCAAATACTCCAGGGCATTCGCCCCAACGGTGGCCATCCTCACCCGCTCCACGGTAAGGTGACGAACATAAAGCATGGAACCCGGAGGGTCCAAAGGAATCCTCGGAGCCGGAAGGTCGGAGAAAGTCTGCCTAATTAGTCTCTCTCCCAAAAACCACTCGAAACCAAAGGGACCCTCAATGAGGATTCTCCTCTGGTCGTACTCCCGAGCACCCAAGAATCAGTCCGAGAGACCCGGGAGGTAATCCGTCCAGGGGAACCAGTCGACCTACAAAAGCAAAGAATGAGCACACAAAAGGATAAAAGGACGATAAAACCACAAAAGATAATCACTTACATCCTGGGCGGGCAAGGGATATATCGCCTCCCTAAGGGCGTGCAACGTAGTAAATGGGCAAGATGCACATCCCCTCCAGGTCTGCATCGCTGGAAATGACAAATCCTCTGCCTCGAGAAGAGGAGCAAGGTCGGAGAAATGCTTGTAAAACCAAACTTAAGACATGCAAAGCACATGGATGAGGCACAAGTTGTGAGTAAAAACACAAAGTATAAGAAGGGTAAAAGGAAATTACCTCCATAACCTTCCAGTAACCGACCAAGGAGACGCGAGACGCGAGACGCGACCTCCTCTCCACTAAGGCGGCTGGACTGCCTCAGGCACCGTAGAAGACAGAAGTATGCGGGAAGACCCCAGTTGTACTCCGCAACTCTGTCCAAATCTCGCAAGCACTGGAAATAGCAAACATGCTACCTACTAGCTTTATTCGCAAAGTCAGAACAAGCTAGAACATAAGCCAAGAAAAGGCGGGCGTGCTGCTATGCTGTGACCTTCTTCAGCTTCCTTGGGGTGGTCAGGAACTGGACCATTACGTTAGTCCGCCCATACTTCATACCATCCCAATTGGCCCCGAAAAGGCCAAACATCTCCACCATGACATCCCTACTCACCTCTCCATAAGTGGGGGGATACTGGTGCAAGGGAGCCCAGAAATGAGACCGAACTCGAAAGGGGTGATCATGATCTCACACATAGGAAAATGAAAAGTACTGGTAGTATCCCAGTACCGCTTCGCAAGACCTCTAACAAGCAAGCAGTCGGAGCGCTCAGCAGAAGTGATGGACGCTAAAAGGTGACCGAAGCCACAACGCTCCACAATAGCGTTAACCGCTGGAGTCACGTACCTACGGGCTTTCTCGATCCCGGAAAGGCTACCATAACCCCGCATGGTAGTATCTACGTCCTATACAACACAATAATTGCAAGGCAATTAGGTAGGTGATCCTAGTAACAACTACCAGTCTCCTGTTTACCCCTAAATTTTTACAACTCGTAAAATTTCGCATTCTAGCTAAACCAATATAACAAGAGCACATTTAAAATGAGAACGAATTTCACACAAGTTTATTCTCCACAAATATACTCAAAAACCATCGTTACGATAAAAAGAAAAATAAACTTCACCCAAGTTTATTTTCACCAAAAAAAAAAACACATGATAATTGCGACGAGAATAAATTTCATACAAATTTATTTTCCACCAATAAAGATGAATTTCATACAAATTCATTCTTCACATGCAAAAGAAAAAAAATATATGATATAAGAATCCTGCGGAAATTCGCAAATTAGCAAGAAAAACAATTTCATACAAATTGGTTATTCCACATTAGCTAAACTACAGTTCTCAACCTAGAAATTCTATGTTTGCCTACACACGATTTTCTAAGTGTAAAAGAGCAAAAGAAAGAAAAAGAAAATGACATACCCGACATTTGGTACCAACGGTAACCAAATGCTCCTTCTTCTTGAAAGCAAGATCGCTGGGCTCCCAACGATCGGTAGGATGGAAATCACTACTAGTGAACTCATTCTGGACTAACCGGTGCTCACCCACCCGGTGACGGGGAATACCGAAAATGAATACCCGAGTGAAAATATTTGCGGCCTCATGAACAACAATCTCTTACCCCTTCCTTTTCCTACCTCCGCTAAGCTTGGGAGCCATGGATGAAGAGCAAAATAGAGTTTTTGGAAATTTGAGTAAAACTCACAAAACTCACAAATTCACACAATTTTGAGTTTTGACACTCAAAAACACAAGAACAACTAACAAAATCAAGTTCTACTAAGAATTTGAGCAAGAAAACCTCAAGATATGGAGCTAGAGGCTTTGATGGAGGTTGAGAGCTTGAAGAAAAATGGAGGAGAGAGAGTGAGGAAGGCACGAAATGGAAGAAGACTCATTTCGGCCGCCCCCCTCTTTTCCCCTTTATTCTACCGTGAAAACCTAGCAACCAGTCAAAATGCCTAGGTGGATGGTCAGACCGCCCAGCTGGCGGCTGAACCGCAAGCCACGCGGCTTAACCGCTAGCCCAAACGACTTGACGGTTGGGAGGAGCGGTTCAACCGCTCCACCAAGAGGCATACCCGCTCCACCTAGCGGTTTGACCGCTGACGTGGCGGTTTGACCGCCTGACTCACTCTCTCTTTTATGACATTTTAAGGGTCGTTGATTCAAAATCAATGGGCCCACGAGGCCCATAGCAGTAATTTGCGCGCCAAAGTCTGTTTATGAAAGCAGGATTACTTAAAACCCACAAGTTTGTACATTTATACTTGGCCTAATGGCATGGGCTCGCGTCCAACTTGAGTTCGGAGCAACATTTTACTATCCTTGACAATAACATTTACTACCCATTTTGTTTCTAACGAAATATTTTATTGTGTAACCTACAGCACAGGGTTCCCCTTCGACTGATAATCGAAGGACATTTATTGTTTGACCTACAGCACAGGGTCACCCTTCGACTAAAAATCAAAGGATTTTTACCATTATCTTATTTCTAATGAAATATTTTATTGTGTAACCTACAGCACAGGGTTCCTCTTCGACTGAAAATCGAAGGACATTTATCGTTTGACCTACTGCACAGGGTCACCCTTCGACTAAAAATCAAAGGATTTTTATCATTTACCTTTGTAGACGCCAAAAAAGCGCCTTCAGTTTCTCCGCAAAATCCCTGACCCTTCAGATGATGAAAGGAGTAATTTATAAACATGAACTGCTATTTTGCTTTAATAGTAAATATAAGGTCTCAGGTTTTTCCTCCCAACACTCCTTTATTCCAATTCCATTCAAAATCCTCGTTCAAACCTTTCCAACGACACGTCTCATGCCTCTTTCCGACTCCCGGTCGCCAAGTTGCTATTTAGGGGTAAAACCGTCTTTTACTGTTCATGGGTAAAAAGGTCTTTTCAAATTTTTCGAAATATTTAAATTCCTCCGGAAAATAAAAATGGACTGGATGTCGTCATTATGACGACGTCCAGCTGGCAGCTGACAGCAAATTCCCAGGGCCGCTGACCCTGCTTCTGGCCCGACTCATTTTTCAAGCCCAATTTGACTTTCAGCTCATTTTCGACCTTCCAACCCTACTCCTCCACGCCTATAAATACAACCCTCCACCTTCAGTTCAAAACACACAGTCTACAGTTGACAACCTCTATTCTCAGTAGTATTGACTCTGAACTTTCCCCTCTTTCTTCCAAACTTGAGATCTATTTTTACTATTCTTGTCAAATATAGTCGACAGTTCAGGTACAAATTCCTGAGGGCTCAAATTAAATTAATTGCCTAATTGTTTATTTTCTAGTAGTCAAAATGTAGATATTATGCTAAGTAACGTTTTTATTGCTTCCTAAATATTGTCTATATAGTCGTTGTAAAGTTCAACTTGTCAAATCAAATGCATGTCTAAACAAGGGTTAAATAAATGTCGTGATGTTTGTGATGAACCAATTAATAGTCTAAGTCTAGGTTGTTAATCCGATTTTGCATGGGAATTATGTCTTTAAATTATTAAGCAAACTTGAGTTAGTAGAGGCCGTCATAATACGGGCGAGTTGGGTGCCTAACACCTTCCCACCTTGTACCTTCGCCTCCGAACCTATTATTTTTGGGTACTCATATGTTCTATATGACCGGGAGTCTTTTTAAAAACATGATTAATTCACTTTTCGCGCTATTGGATTGTCCCTTCGGTTTGTCCCTTTGATAAAACGTCGATAGGAGATTTGTGACCTCTTTCATGGTTTTGTTTATTTAATTCAAGTCTTTACAAAAACTTTTCTAACTCGATGGTCCCTTGAAGTTATCTAAACCCCCAACTTACAAATTTTCTATAAGGACGCACTCCGTGGAAACCAATACACAATACAAAGGATTGGACAAAAATCCTGGGTCCTTAAAACCATATTTTTAACGAAATATTTTATTGTGTAACCTACAGCACAACGTTCCCTTTCGACTGAAAATCGAAGGACATTTATTGTTTGACCTACAGCACAGGGTTCCCCTTCGACTGAAAATTGAAGGACATTTATATTTGACCTACAACACAGGGTCACCATTCGACTAAAAATCGAATGATTTTTATCATTTACCTTATTTCTAACGAAATATTTTTATTGTGTAACCTACAGCATAGGATTCCCCTTCGATTGAAAATCGAAGGACCTTTATTGTTTGACCTACAGCACAGGGTCTCTCCGTTCTTCTAATGGTCGAAGGATGTTTATTGTATGACCTACAATATAGGGTCAAAATCCTCGGTTAAAGAACCGGGAAAATTATTACTTTATTCTAAAAATGATTATTTATCTCTAACTGATTGTCACCTCACTCAGTTTGCCTGTTTTATTGCAGGTATTAGCAAAGGAATACTTTGACCTTCGCTCTATTCGAACTCGCTCAAAATAGGGGCTTCTGTAGACACCAAAAATTGTGCCTAAATAAGTCCCCATAAAAACCCGATGATGAAAGGATTGGATTTTGCTCGAACTTGGGTTGCGAGAATAATTGCTCTGATGATTAGCCCGGTTCATTTGCATTAACAGGTGGAAGCCTTTTGTACAGGTGATCGAAATCAGTTGGACTCAATTCAATTGGAGTCCAAAAATAAAAGATAGGCCTCTTTAAACCTAAGGGCCCGAAAGGGAACCCAAACCCTTGAGTCAACCCTTGGTCAAACAATGGAACTTAGTCAATCCCCCGTGGACCCCCTCATAAAAGCCTCCCTCACTTGGAAAAGCAGTCAGGCGCCTATGAGGGCACCCCGTTCCAAGTCCAAGCGGCCACGCTTGAGTTCAAGCGGTGGCCGCTAGGACAAGCGGCTATGTCGTTAGGCCAAGTGGCTTGACCGCTTGCCATGCGGCTAAGCCGTGCCAAGCAGCTTGACTGCTTGTCCTGCCGGCTCAGCCGCGCGGCCTAGTTACATGGCCGCCTGGACCTTTTTTCACGGACGACAAATTTGAGGCCCATTCGATTTCCGTGCCAAACCATGGCAGCTCCCCCTCTTCTATATAAACAAACCTTAGGGTTCAGTTGAAGAGGTTGGTCGTTTGGTTGGGAGTTAGAGAGAAAAGGTTGGCCCCCAAAGTTGATTCTCTTATATAAAACCAGAAATTCTGATTCTACTCCTTCTTTAGGCAAGCCCTAGCACCACAAAATAAACCTTCATACTTCATCAAAAGCAAGAATTCAAGCATAACAACCCAATAAGTTCATTGTGAGCATCTAGGTAATCCAACCTGAGGGTTTTCAACAAATTTTATATTGCTTGTTATTACTAACGAATTTGGTTTATGTGATATGTATATGCATGGAGCGTTTTGCGCAAAAGGGCTTGTATTAAGCCTAATGAATGGATGAAAGAATGCATATTTGTTATTTACTGCTTTTTATGATTAAATTATGCTTTGTTTGTGATTTGGTGGATGAATTACTTGTTTTCCTTCTAACTCGCAGGTTTCAGCATATTTATCGTTTTCTAGCAATAAAAGCATGTAATTTGATAAGTTGTTAAAAGTGGTCACAATAATAATGTTTGTTCAATCCATTAGTTTAAACTAGGAATTTGGACAAATTGAACCTTGTTTTGAACCGTAGCATTAATAATCGCATTGAATCAATTAGTAAAGGCCATTGTTGTCAATGGGCGAGTTGGGTGCCTAACACCTTCCTAGCTCGTACTCACGCCTCCGAACTCATTTATGAATTCAATTTCCCCAATAGGGATTGGGGTGCACAGGAATTGAGTTGACGTCTTTCTAGACTATCGACTTGATTCCAAGGGTTTCAAATTTCCTTAAATTTGGTGGCTACTTCCGACAATCTTAATCATGTCCTTAGAACGAAAGGAAAATCTTCATGTGCATTCACACTCAAAGATTCAAACCCAAACATCCACGCTCTCCCAGGCTATCCAACCGGCCGCCCGAAAATCAGGAAAAAGGGGAGAAAAATGCTGTAGCCTACACTTGTACGCTAAGAGACGGATGGCCCGTTGAGCTCTTATGGGCGCGTCCGAAGGGTATGTGCCTTTGGTGATATAGTTGAAGATGTCTTGGTACCAAGGGTCTTGTTCGATAGGAGCCAGGATTAGGCTTGTGTCGAGGTTGTTGCAGAAGGCTCGCTCACTTCTTCTTTCCATGTGGAGTGGAATTGTTGAGGGAGTTCAGCTGCTCAAATTCCCGTATAAGAAATAATTTACATTCTTGTTTTGCGAAGTTTACTTACACTGCTTAAATTGATTAGCTAATGATTTGTGCAACTTTGAGTTTATTGGATTTATCAATTGCTAAACAAAGGAAGAAATGAGCAAGAGGAATTTTTAATGATTTGTAAAAAGATAAGCACGCATGACTTTAGAAAAGAGGGTCTTTAATTCCCGCCAAAAAGAAACTAGACTTACAAAAAAAAGCAAAAAGGGGAACACCCCCCCGTTCGAGACTCAACCTAAAGATTTAGCTATGATCCTAACTCGACAAAACTTAGGGACTCAGACTCGATTCCTCTAGCTCTTGCTTGTAGCCACCTAGTTACGGGCTTCATGGGTGTCATCTTCTTTCCTTCTTGTCCATGATTTCCTGTATACCATCTGTCAAGCTAATGCAGCCATCCGTGCGGTGGCCAAACACCCGGTGATATTGACAGTAAAGATTATCGTCAATTAAGATACCCACATCATAGAGCCGGTTGTAGGAGTCAATTTCTTGGTACATGAGGCGTTCCACGTAAGCAGGTTGCAGATTCTTGATGAATTGGCGGATTTGATCACTTTGCGCAGGTTTTTCAACCAGTTTGGCCACCTTTAGCCTCCAAAGTTGAAGGAAGGCAAGGAACCCTTCATCTTCTTCTTTCTTGGTGATCTCTAACTCTCGAAGGGTCATAGTTAGAACAACATTTTTCTGGTAGCATGCAAGGAAGATTGTAGTGAAATCTGACCAAGTATGGTAGTTTTCCAAATTCAAGGTGTAGAACCAACGACGAGTCGAGGTATCAAGAGTCTCTGGGAACAAGTGTATGTAGATACTTTTGTCAATTCCTCTCAAACCCATGGCAGTAGTGAAGGCCTTGAGGTGATTTTGTGGATCATCAGTTCTAGTGAATGTCGTAACTTTAGACATGGAGAACTTGGCCGGAAGCTTGCCATTGATTTTACTGTCAAACTTTCCCACATTGGCACTGTAATTGGAGATCAAACCGCTACTCTTGAGCACAGCGTTAATCTTAGCCAGCATGACATTTGGCCCTTCTTCCTCGAAGTCAGAATCAGAGGGGATTCTTGCTTCATCTTCTCTTTTCCTTTCTATGTCCTCGACCTTGAGTCGTACCCTTTCTAGCTCACTCATGAGCTCATCCAGTCTCTCGTCAGTAGTTTTGGGCATTGTGAACCAAGGGGGGGTAATAGGTGTGGAGAAGAAGGTATGTAGTGATTGCGAATTTATTGATGGTGAGGCTGTTTGTGGTGGAGGTAATCGGGAACTTGGCGGTGTAGACGATTGCAGACGAACTAGCCTTGCCGAATGTCGAGCCCAACATTTCTCAAGTTTACCTTTCTTCTTCGGACCCTTTATCCTGAATAGGAAGCATGGAGCACTAAGTAACTAGAAAAGACCCTGAGACTGTCACCTAAGAAAAAGGATGACCGACATGTAGAAAAACACATTGTCCTAAAAAAAAGATTCTTAAGCCTAAATGCCCAACTATTTCCCAAATATGAAAAGAAAATAAAGTCAATGAACGAAAATAAGAAAAATAGAAAAAGACGTACTATCCTATTTTTTTAAAATTTTTCTAGACTCAAGGAAAATGAAAAATGGGATAAAATAAAATAAAAGAATTTCGGCCTTTTTTTTTTTTTCGCAAATTTTTTTTTACGGCGTTCTTTTTTTTTAAAAGCCGTTTTTGTTTTTTTTTTTTTTTTTTTTTTTTGCTGCTTTTCTTTTTTTTCGACCGAATCTAAATTACATAAAAAAAAAGAAATAAAGAAATAGAAAATGGGAGAGGGGAAATTGGAGTGACTGACTCTTTTTTTTTTTTTTTGCTAAAAAGATCCTAGGAAATTGTTCATGACTTTGACAGAATATATCATTGGGAAAATGACTAGTGTTCATTGAATGGAATTCTGGCATCATCTTTGGGCATTAGGATCTAGCTAAAAATAAAAGAAAAGACTCCTAGCACGTAAGTACATGTTGGCACATAGTCACGGCATTCATGCAAGCATTACAACGACGCAGTTACAGCTAAACATGTGATCAGACGGGCATTACAATGACACGTGCACAACAAGCAAGCGAATGCACGAATGTAGGCTAGACGCTTTTGGCTCCTGTGAGGTTACCACGACAAATTACAATTTCCCTTCGGCGAATGGTCGACACATCAATTTTATTTCTTTTTCACCAACAATAGTCCGATGAGTCATGGGTGAGGAAGCGTCGGTTGCACGATAGGACAACTATATATTCTTTTAGATATACGGGTTGTCTTCGAGTTACGACACAAACTTCCTCGAGGGTAGATAAGGGTCAAAAGGTTGTGACAAAGCACATGCAAATGATGCAATTTGGAACATGTATTTAAATAATTAAGCAAACTTGACTTTCGAGTCTCACCCTCTTAAATAAATCCCCAGTGAAGTCGCCACTGTAAGGACCCGGGATTTTCTCCATCTATGTCCACGGAGTACGTCCTTATAGAAAATTTGTAAGATCGGGGTTTAGATAAGTTCAAAGTACCATCGAGTTAGAAAAGATTTTGTAAAGACTTGAATTGAATAAAAACCATGAAAGAGGTCACAAATTTGCTACCGGCGTTTTATCGAAGGGACAAACCAAAGGGACAATCCGAAGGGACAACCCAATAGCGCGATAAGTGAACTGATGATGTTTTTAGAAAGACTCCCGCTCATATAGAACATATGAGTACCCAAGAATAAAGGGTTCGGGGCGAAGGTACGAGGTGGGTAGGTGTTAGGCACCAAACTCGCCCGTTTTATGACGGCCTCTACTAACTCAAGTTTGCTTAATAATTTAAAGACATAATTCTCATGCAAAACCGGATTAACAACCTAGACTTAGACTATTAATTGGTTCATCACATGCATCACAACATTTATTTTTAACCCACGTTTAGACATGCATTCGATTGGCAAGTTGAGCATTACGACGACTAGACATGCTTATTTACATAATTGAAAGACAATATTTTCTTTTTTTTTGGTAAGAATTAGCTTTCATTACCATTTCTGCAATAAAGGATTACACCTAGAAGGCAATTAAGGCAGAGACTCACCTACTATGTAGGGTATTCTTATAACCTTAATCCCTGACAGCATCTAAGTTACAACTTAAAAGAAACAAACAGCTACAACATTACTGAGAACCAAACAGGGCAGCAAAAAATAACACCTAATTACATAAATCTAGCATACAGACTTCTATCACTAGTCTTTAACTTCAGCAACTTTATATCATGCAGCCTTGCCCTGATAACAACCTTGATGTGTTGGATTACAGTAGCATCAGTGGCCTGAGTTTGCCTGAAATGAGTATTATTTCTCTCCTGCCATACAGAATAAGTAACAACAGAGATAGCAGCAGCACACAGCAGCCTCTGGAATTTTGTTGGTCTCCTTGCTACACCATTTTGGAGCCCCCTGATTGTAGTTGCAGTAGTTTTCCAGTCAATCCATTGTTTGATATGGCTTAAAATCCCTTCACTTCTGCTGCAATTAAAGAATAGGTGGCTTATATCTTCCATTCCATTGTTGCAAAGATAGCACTGATCATCCCCATGGAAGAAACCCATCCTCTTCATTCTATCTTTAGTTAAAACTCTTTGCAGCAAGGCAAGCCACAAAATAAAGCTGTGTCTAGGCAGGTTGTAGCTACCCTAGACCAGGTTAGCATGTCTAAACTTCATTCTTGGACCCATCACTAAACTGTAACACTAAGAGGCAGTGTATGGCTTTGCACTACCAGTCCAGGTACCCTGATCATCATGCATTGAACTGAATTTGTCACGTAGTTTTAAGATTTGAGCCAGTATCAGCTGCTATCTACCTTTGGGGTATAACCCCAAAGGGTTGCACCCTTTAGATAAAACCCATTAGTCCACTTCACCCAAAGTATGTCTTGTTTGGTAGAAATAGCCCAGAGATGTTTACCATTCAAGGCATAGTTCCAAACCCTACAGTTCTTCATTTGCAGGCCACCATTCTTTCTTGGTTGGCAAATCCAATCCCAAGCTACCAAGTTTGGTTTATGCTCCATATCAGTCCCTCCCCATAGAAACTGTCTACATTTCTGCTCAATAAGCTTCATAATTCCAGTGGGTAGGATAAAAATGCTTGACCAATAAATGTGCAAAGACATTAACACAGAATTTATAAGTTGCACCCTCCGTGCATAGGAGAGGTGCCTAGTGACCAAGGTTTGCAGTCTTCTAGTGATTTTATCAACTAAGAATACAGAATCAGCCTTGTTCCATCGTGTAGGTGTCATGGGGACACCCAAATACTGCATTGGGAAAGAGCCTTCCTGGAAACCATTTTGCAAGAGGAGATTCCTCTTCATTCTTCTGTTAACTCCAGCAATGTAACAATGTGACTTTTTGTTATTTGCAAATAAACCAGTCACTTTAGAGAAATACTCAAACCCTTCCTTTATTCTTCCTATGGAACTCTCATCAGCCTTACAGAAAACCATGAGGTTATCAGCAAAGCAGATATGGTTAAGATGAACTGAAGCACACATAGGGTGGTAGTGAAAATCATGTAATTGAGAGGCCAATTTCAGAAGCCTGGACAGGTTCTCCATAACTAAGACAAAACTAAGAGGGGAAAATAGGGTCACCCTGTCTTATTCCTCTTTTCCCTTCAAAGTACCCAAATGACTCACCATTAACACACAAATTAAAGCTTGCTGACTTGACACAGGCCATCATCCAACTGCAAAATTTAGGTGGAAACCCATAGCCAGGCAACATATCTTCAACAAATCCCCAATGGATGGTGTCATAGGCTTTTCTGAGGTCAATCTTCATTAAACACCTAGGTGAGGTATTTTTCCTTCCATATTTCCTTATTAAATCTTGACAAATAAGGACATTATGCACAATATTCCTACCTTGAACAAAAGCTCCCTGGCTTTGTGAAATCAGGTTAGGTAATACCACCTTAATTCTTTCAGTGAGAATTTTAGAAATACACTTGTAAATAGTGTTACAGCATGCAATTGGACGAAAATCAGAAGCAAAACACAGGTACCTCAATTTTGGGAATAAGGCACAAGTTTGTGGCATTGACTTGCTTAAGCATCTTGCCATGTATGAAGAAGTCCTGTACTGCAGCTGTTAGACCTGGCAAACGGGTCATTTGGGTCGGGTTCGGATCGGTCATTTCGGTTTGGTTTGATTCGGGTTATCTCTATTTTCGGTTCGGGTTCGGGTATATTTGGGCTCGGGTAGATTCGGTTCATGTTGTTTTCGGTTCCGTTGCGGGCTAAGATGAAAAACAAAGAATCGACCCTTTGAGTATTCCAAATTGCATGGGAAAATGAAAGGGGAGGAGGATATATATGGTATATATCCATCTGTATTGAATTGCAGCTACAGAAATGATTCTATCATTTCTGATTAGACCAATAAAATATAGGCTTACGATAGAGATGAAAGAAGATAGAAAAAAAAAAGAAAATCAAATAGGAGGAAACACCCTTCGGTTTCGTTATAGTAATCCGTATCAAATCTAATGAATTCGATGGTTCTGGCATAAATGAAAAAATGAAGGGGAAGGACATCACACTGAGATCCTAATTTTAAAATAAAAAGGGGATATGGCGAAATCGGTAGACGCTACGGACTTAATTGGAAATCCGGTTCGGGCCATATTGGTTCGGGTTGAATTGGGTTATGACGCACTATATTCGGTTCGGGTTCGGGTCGGTTCGGTCCGGGTATATTTGGATTCGGGTTAATTCGGGTCATGTTGTTTCGGGTCAGATGTGGGACAGAAAGATTTCAGTCACAATTTTTTTTCATGTTCGATAGTACAGCTTTCCTCGATTGCATTACTACATTTTGAGTTCGGGCACAAGTCAAGTCAATATCAGAATGATTGCACGTCGTTTTTGTCAATATCTTATCACAATGTTGTGAGTCACATATTTCAAAGTGGAAAATTAAATTGGGACGGAGGGAGTGATTTTTTGGAGTGACTGCAATTTTTAAAGGAGTAAGTGTAACAGAGTTAAGGAGATGTATTCAACTGCGTTGCAATTTTTGTAAGAGTAACTATTATAGGGCCATAAATATATAATTGATAGTATAAATAGATATTTCAATATGTGAGTGTAATCAAAAAGTTTTAAAAGATTTTAATTTTACTATTTTCAAAACACTAACAAATAAATAAAAACAAATAAATAAATAAATAAAAATAACATATTATCAGTTTCGGTTCAGGTTCGGGTTGTGTTCGGTTCGGGTCCCTTCGGGTTATTCGGATTAGGTCGGTTTCGGTTTGGATTAGATTCGGGTACGGGCCATATCGGGTTTGCTAATTTCGGGTCGGTTCGGTTTGGATCGGGTTGTTTCGGATTTTCGGTTCAATTTCGGGTCTTGCTATTCAGGTTGAATCAGGTCACGGGTCGGGTTATTCGGATCGGGTTATCGGGTCCCGGTTAGTATTGTCAGGTCTAGCTGCTGTTACCTCCTCACCTATCACTGGCAAAGCCTCTTTAAAGAATCCACTCCCAAATCCATCAGGTCCTGGACTTTTGGTGGAATCAATGCTGAAATAGCCTCTTTAATCTCCTCTTTGCTAACTAGTCTTATCATAGCCAGTTGCTGTTGATTGTTAAGTGTGTAGCCACTGCGGAAAACTCTGTGGTCTGGCCTAGTCCTCCCAGTTTACACCCCCAACATACCTCTATAGAAACCAGCAAGCTCATTGTGTATCTGTTCTTGAGTTTGCAGCTGGATACCATTGCTATCTTTCAAAGCATAAACCCTGCTGGCTTGTCTTCTTTGCCTCATGATTGCATGGAAGTAATGAGAGTTGGAGTCTCCCAGTTGCAACCACTTAGCTTTACTCTTTTGATGCAGAAAGGATTCCACATCTTTGTTGATAGTTAAGAACTCTGTCCTTGCCTCCCTCTCCTCATGTTGCAGGGTGCAATCTAATGGAGAGAGGTTCATCTGCTCTTGAAGCTTAGTCATCTTCAGTCTGGCTTCTTGCTCTCTTGCTTGAATATCAGCATACTCAAGCTTGTTAAGCTGTTTGAGAGCTCTACTTGTCTTCTTCAACTTATTCATAACAGCATACATTTTGGTACCACTAATGTCCCCACTCCATGCTGCTTCAACAATGGCCAATAATCTGTTATTCTTGCCCCACATGTTGAAATATCTGAAAGAGGTGCTTGGGTTGCAATCATGTTGGAGTTTGACCACTGCAGAGCTGTGATCAGAAACTCCCTCAGGGTGATAGTGAATCAAACAATCTTCAAAAAGCCTTAGCCATTTGTCATTGCAGAGGACCCTATCAATCTTAGAGAAGACCCTATGGCCTTGTTCATGTCTATTATTCCAGGAGTATTGGCAGCCTGTGTAAGCCAATTCCAAAATACAGCAATCCTCAATGCAGTTCTTAAAGTCACCGAACTCACTATGTGTAATAGGCTGTCCACCAACCCTATCACCTTGCTTCAGGACATTATTAAAATCCCCCAGCAATAGCCAAGGCTGATCAACAGTTCTAGTGAATTGTCTCAGCTCCAACCATAAAGGTTTGCGCTCTTCCTTTTCATTCATGCCATAAACAAATGAAACATAAAAATGTTTATGTTGTAGGAGGTAATGCACTTTACAGGTAACAAGCTGTTAAGAAGCATGAACAATATCCACCTTCAAATCAGATGACCTCCAGAAAACCCAAATTCTCCCTCCAGGATGCATATTATTATTAATAAAAGATTCCCAACCATTCAAAACACATTGTTTAATTTTTTCAACATTTTTGCTGCGCACTTTAGTTTCTAAAATTTTCACAAGGCCAACTTTATTATTATTACAGAAGGAATTGACCTCCTTCTGCTTATTCAGGCCCCTAATATTCCATGCTATGATTCTATCCATGCCCCATAGGAGGCACTCTAGGTCTTGCAATGCTCTGCCCATTATCAGCATTTGTACCCTCCTCATTTTGCAACACATCAAAATGATTATGAACTGAGTAGCAATAACTGGTTCAACTCTTGGTTTAGATACACCCTCGGGGTTTATCCTCTCAGCTTGTTCAGGTTCCACAACCTCTGGTTCTTGCAGAATTTCAACATCTTGTTCAGGCTCAGGCCTTGCCTCTGGCTCCACAATTGGCTCTTTATTCACAGGAACCTAAACCTTTTTCTGTTTTTCCTGTAATCTTCCACCACATGCCCATAGAGCTTACAGTGAGTGTAAGTTACAGGTTTCCACTCATAATTAACCCTCTGCTCAAGTAAAGTGTTCCTGTCTTTTCTTAGGTACACTACATCAGGCATCTCAGAATTAACCTCCACCTAAATTAACACACGAGCAAAATTAACACCACTCTTCTGTTGTGTGTTTTTATCAGCCATTAAGGGATTTCCAATCAAGCTACTCAGCTTGCTAAGGCTTGTAGGACTCCAATACTTCACATCAAGGCCCAGAAACCTCACCCAGATTGGGACTGAGTCAATCTCCTCTTTGGACAAATCCAGATCTTCAGACCAAGGCCTTACAATAAGCGGTTTATTATCAAAATGAAATACTCTAGTATTAATCAAAGCATCCCTACCCTCTTCAGTGTCAAATCGGACCAATGTAATTCCATTTCTGAGCATAACTATTTTATTAATCCCATGTTTCCCCCATTCTTTTTGTATGAATGTAGTAATTACAGAACTAGGTGGTCTAGCTCCAATCACATAACATACAACAGCCTTACTCCAGTAAGCAATTTCAGATAGAATATCTTGTCTATTAATTCCAGCTAATTGCTTGTCACCATGGATTTCAGGAGGCACATAATTAAGTTTGAAACCAGCATTATCAAGTTTAGACAAATCAAAAGAGTCCCAAACAGTTTGCTTACCCTTTTCTGCAAAATGAATTGGCAACACTGTTCCATTGATTTCTGTAGCATCAGCCCATGATTCCTTCGTTTTGTTGCCTAAATTACCATGAATAACCTCAAGCCATTCATTTAGCTTGTTTTGTGCGTCTTCTAGCTCAGAAATCTTGTTAGAATCAATTTCCCCCAAATTTAAACCCTCGAGTTCCTTGTTCAGGTTTCTAGCTACATTTGCTGGATTCGGTTGAGTGGGACTACCCATTGTGGAAGGATTTTTTGATTTGTGTTGTGCATCAATCGATTGTTGTTTAGCAATTTCTTCAGCTTTCAATTGCGCTCTAGTTTTCCTCGCCATCTCCACGCGAAGCCAAGGCTTCGAGAGAGAAATTCCAGAGAGAGAAAATTTAGAAATTTTCATCGGAAAAATGAGAGCCCCTCGAAAAAATGAAAGACAATATTTAGGAAGCAATAAAAGACATGATTACCATGATATCTGCATTTTGACTACTAGAAAGTAAACAATTAAGCAATTAATTTAATTTGAGCCCACAAGAGTTATTACCTGAACTGTAGGCAATTTAGAAAAAATAGTAAAGACAAGATCTCAAATTTGGAAGAAAGAGGGGGAAGCTCAGTGTTAATACTCCCGAGAATAGAGGGTGTCAATTGTAGACTGTGTGATTTGAACTGAGGGATGAGGGTCGTATTTATAGGAGAAGGAGTAGGGTTGGACAGGTGAAGGGAAGCCGAAATTCAGATTTTGGGCTTAAAAAAACCGGTCCTGGAGACCCAGCTAGCGCCACTAGCGGCCCTGGAATTTCATCCAGAGCCGCTGGCTGTTATCCCAACGCTGCTGACGACTGTCAGCTTGCCAGTCTAGTCAATTTTAATTTTCGGAGGAATTTTAGTATGTCGAAAATGTGAAAAGACCGTTTTACCCTTTTGCGATAAAAGACGGTTTTACCCCCGATTCGCAACTTGGCGACCGTAAGTCGGAAAAAGACACGAAAGGTGTCGTTGGAAAGCATTTGAATGGGGCTTTTGAATGGGATCAGAATGAAGGAGTGATCGAGGAAAAACCTGAGACCTTATTTTACCTATCAAAGCAAAAATAGCATTCATGTTTAAAAATTACTCCTTTCATCATCGGGCTTTTGCGGGGAAATCTGAAGACGCTTTTTTGGCGTCTACAACCTCTTTTTTCGGATATATATATATATATATATATATATATATATATATATATATATATATGTGTGTGTGTGTGTGTGTGTGTGTGTGTGTGTGTGTGTGTGTGTGTGTGTGTGTGTGTGTGTGTGTGTGTGTGTGTGTGTGTGTGTGTGTGTGTGTGTGTGTGTGTGTGTGTGTGTGTGTGTGTGTGTGTGTGTGTGTGTGTGTGTGTGTGTGTGTGTGTGTGTGTGTGTGTGTGTGTGTGTGTGTGTGTGTGTGTGTGTGTGTGTGTGTGTGTGTGTGTGTGTGTGTGTGTGTGTGTGTGTGTGTGTGTGTGTGTGTGTGTGTGTGTGTGTAGAACTTCTTCAGTTGATCTATGTCAGTGAGCTGACTGAACTCGATGCCATCAATATCTATAAGCCGGACTGCACCTCCTGATAGGATATCTTTGATGATGAATGGACCGGACCAATTTGGTCGGAATTTTCCGCTGGGGCCAGTAACTGGTGCACGGAATTCCTTCCAAACTAAGTCCCCTTCTTTTAGATTTCGAGGTCGAACCTTTTTGTTGAATGCTCTTGCCATGCGTTGTTGGTACATGTGTGAGTGGTCTAGAGCCCGTAGGTGCCTTTCATCCATGAACATGAGTTCATCATAATGGCCTTGCATCCATTATGTTTCTGAAAGTTCACCTTCTAAGGTTATGCACATGGAGAGTAGTTGGACTTCTATGAGTATTACGGCTTCCATCCCGTAGACTAGGGAATAAGGTGTAGCTCCTGTGGATGACCTTATTGATGTTCTATACCCCCAAAGTCCGCAAATGGAAGTTTCACGGGCCAATCTTTGTAGTTCTCTACCATTTTCTCAATGATGGTTTTGAGGTTTTTGTTGAAAGCTTTTGAGGTAAGGAGATGATTTGCAGTGATGGATCTTTTAGTTTTTTAGTAGGGTGGTTGTTTCGGCTTTGAAGTGGGATCCATGGTTGCTAATGATTTCATGCGGAACACCACAACGGCAGATGATGTTGTTCCTTATGAATTTGGACACTTGTTTGGATGTGAGGATGGCATAGGATTGTGCTTCAACCGACTTGGTAAAATAGTATATGGCTACTAGGATGTATTCATGTCCTCCAGAGCCCTTGAGGGTGATATTACCAATGATATCTATTCTCCATGAAGAAAATGTCCAAGGGGACGTGATTTTATGGAGCATTGAAGGTGGCATATGTTGTAGGTTGGCATATATCTGGCATTTCTTGCATTTTTTGACATAGTCGTAACAGTCTCTTTCCATGGTGGTCTAGTAATGTCCTAGTCGTAGGATTTTTCTAAAGAGCATTCAAGCATTCATGTCTGGTCCGCACACACCATTGTGCACCTCATCTATGATTTCTGCGGCTTCCACGGCATTTACACATCTGAGGTTGGCTCTATTGTGGGACTTTTTGTACAACCCCCTTGTACTCTGTGTATTGTGCCGCTAAGAGACGAATGGCCCGTTGAGCTCTTATTGGCGCATCTGGAGGTTATGTGCCCTTGGTGATGTAGCTGAAAATATCTTGGTACCAAGGATCTTCTTCAATTGGAGTTAGTACTAGGCAACTGTCGAAGTCGTTGCAGATTGTTAGCTTGTTTCTTCTTTGCATGCGGAGTGGCATCGTTGAGAGAGTTCATTTGCTCAACTCCCTGTTTAAAAAGAATAATTTTCCTTCTTACTTTGTGAATATTGCTTACAATCCTTAAGTTGATTAGTTAATGATTTGTGCAACTTTGAGTTCATCGGGTTTATCAATAGCTAAACAAAGAAAGAAATGAGCAAGAGGAATTTTTATTTATTTGCAAGAAATAAGCATACATGACTTTAGAGAAAAGGGTCTCTAACTCCCATCAATAGAAAGGAACTAGAGTTAGAAAGCAGTAAAAAGGGGAACACCCCCTGTTCATGACTCGACCTAAGGATTTAGCTACGTTCCTAACTCAACAAAACTTGGGGCTCAAACTTGAATCCTTTAGCTCTTGTCTTTAGCCAAACTAATTCCAGGCCCCATAGATATCATCTTATTCCTTCAGGGGTGGCGAAATTTCCCCGTTGTCTATGATTTTCTGTATATCATCTTTCAGGCGGATGCAGTCATCCGTGTAGTGGCCGAAGACTCGGTGATATTGACAGTAAAAATCATCATCCTTATTCACCCCCTGGATGTCGTTTGGGGGAACCATAGGCTTGAGGTCTCCTCTCCATATGAGGGTATTCATAACATTTCCAATGGGGGCGCATAGTCGAGTATACTGTTTTCGATCAGAGCGACACCATACTTTTATAGCAAGTGCAAGGAGGCCACAAGGTTCCTTGATTGATGAAGCGGGTGATTACCCTTTTGAGGCGTTTGCACTGGTTGGTATGATGCCCATTAGCTTCACAATATTTGCACCGGAGGTAAGGATTCCCATCCCTTGGAAGCAGTCGAGGGGTAGGCCTTCTTGGATGGGCATACCCGTATTTGACCATCTTCCTAAATATCTCGTCCTATTGGAAACAAGCTTCTCCTTTAGCCAAGACGATGTCGCATTTTGTGGGTGTGTCTAGCAAGGCGATCTTTTCCTTCATTTACTTTGCATTGTGGTGTTGTGCCACATAGATAGCCATCCCTTCAACGGTTTCTTTTATTTTCTCGAACTCGTAAGGTTCCCTTATCTCTTCTGGAGGGTATGTTTCGGGTTTTTCAGAATCGATGGAGGTATAGGATTCAGTGTCTTCCTCTATGAGGGCCACTTCTTCAGGAGAGAATCCCCAAAGATCAATATCCTCACCATAATGTTCTATCTTCAAGACAGGAGACTTGTCGATAATTGCCTTGATGGGATTGGCTTCGATCTCGACAATCTCTCCCTCTAACATCATCTTGACTTTCTGGTGAAGGGTAGAGGCTACAGCATTCAGACCATGGAGCCAAGGTCGTCCTAACAGCAAATTGAAGGTGGCTGGGATGTCCATGACATAGAATTGGACCATCTTCTCTACAGCTCCTGAAGTGACATTCATGATTATAGTGCCAAGGACTTTTCGACTAGAGTTATCATAAGCACGTAAAACTTGCGCTGAGTGAGCCAAATTCTTGATTTCTATTCCCACTTTTATTGCAGTTCTCAGTGGGCATACGTTCACAGCGGATCCATTATCTACCAGGGTCATGGGTACATCCTTGCCCATAGCAAATATAGTTAAATTTAAGGCATTGTTGTGTAGGGATCCCTCGGGAGGTAGTTCACTGTCCGAAAAGTTGATGATTGGTTGTGGCTTATCCTCTACCAAGAAACTGACCAGTTCTTCAGGCCTCATATCTTGTGAAACAGAGACTTTCGCGAAGGCTTCAAGGATGGATTGACGGTGTTCATGGGAAGAGGCTAAAAGTTGCCAGATAGAGATGTCAGCTTTGATCCTTTTGAGTTGTCCTGTAAGAGGAGAATCTTTGTCTTAGACAGGAGTTTCTTCAACTTCCTCTTCAGTTGGAGGCGGAACCCTATCGTTGTAGATGTTAGGTGGCCTATAATGACGACCAGAACGTGTTAAATGGGCAATGCCTATGGGAGATCTGGTTTGGACTTTCCATACGTCTTCTTCGTCACTAACCCATATTCAAGCGATTTCAAGCCCTAGAGCATCTTCGACACTTATATGCAAGATGGTACCTGAAGGGTTACTGGAGTTGCTAGGTGCTTGTCCAGGTTTGGGTAATGGTATGGTGTCATTCTCGATTCTATCTTGGATAGCGTGCTTAAGAGCCCAACTGTTGTCGGTGTCATGCCCCTTTCCTTGGTGATACTTGTAGTATTCATCCTCCTTCCAGTTACGGCTCTTGGTAGAAGGTTCCGGGGTAGATTCGATGGGTTGTAGCAGATTTTTCTTTATCATTCTTTCGAGAACATATGACAAGGTCATACCGAGAGGGGTGAATTCTCTCCTTGGTTTCCTTTCAGCGAAGGTGTTCAAAGCAGCTACCTCAATAACTTGAGTACCAGAAGAGGCTCCAACAGTTTTCCTCTTTTCTCTCCCATAAGTGAAGGGCTTGGGAGTTGCATGATCTTTGTTTTTGTTGAGATCATCTTCAATGAGGATGCCAACTTTATAAAGACATTGGTATGAGCTAGTAGCTTGATATTGAATATGGTTCTTATTGGCAGATTGCATGTTCTGAATGAAATGCCAAATCTGTTCACCTTTAGAAGGTCTCTCCACCATTTCAGCTATCTTAGACTTTCATCGACGAAGGAATTTAGTGAATCCCTCGTTCTTCTCTTGAGTGGTGATCTCAAGCTCCTTCAAAGTGATGGGTAGTGTAGCATTGTCCTTATAACGAGTCAAGAAGACTGTGGTAAAATCAGACCAGGTTGGGTAATTTTGCAAGTTCAAAGTATAGAATCATCGTCGGGCATGAGTATCAAGGGTCCGAGGGAATATGTAGGTATAGAATTTCTTGTTGACTCCATTTAGAGACATAGCAGTGGTGAAGGATTTCAGGTGATCCTGTGGGATGTCAACTCCGGTGAAAGTTGGCACTTTAGGCATAGAGAACTTAGCTGGAAGTTTGCCCTTGATTTTAGTATCAAATCTCCCTACATTGGCATTATAATTGGAGAACATGCCGCAATTCTGGAGCACAGAGTTGATCTTAGCCAGCATGGCATTTGGTCCTTCTTCTTTAGAGTCGGAGTCAGAGAGGATTCTTGCTTCATCCTCTTTCTTCCTTTCCAAATTCTCAACCTTGACTCGCATCCTTTCCAACTCGCCCATGATCTCATCAAGCTTCTCGTCAATTGTTTTGGGCATCGTGAAATCAGGAGGGGTGATGGGCGTGGTGAAGAATGTATGTAGTGATGGCGAATTTATTAATGGTGAGGCTGTTTGTATGGAAGTAGTCAGGAATTTGGTGGTGTAGACAGTTGCAAACGAATCAGCCTTGTTGAAGGCCGAGCCCAGCTTTTCTTAAGATTTCACTTCTTCTTCGTACCCCCTAACCCGAATAGGAAGCATGGAGCACTTAGTAACAAGAAAGACCATGAGACTCTCACCTAAGAAAAATGACGACCCACACATAGAAAAACACATTGTCCTAAAAAAATATCCTTAAGCCTAAATGCCCAAATATTTCCCCTAATATCAAAGGAAAATAAAGTCGATGAACGAAAATAAGATAAATAAAAAAAGACGGACCGCCCTTTTTTTTCATAGACTCAAAGAAAATGGAAAATGGGATAAAATAAAAAGAATTTCGGCATTTCATTTTCTTTTTGATTTTCCAATTTTTTTTTGGCGCCCTTTGCCACTCCATTTTTATTATTTTTTTTTCGTTTCCCTTTTTTTTACTGAATCTGAATTACATTAAAAAAAAAAAAGAAAAAAAAAAAAGAAAATAGGAGAGGGGGAAATTGGAGAGACTGACTCCTTTTTTTTTTTTTGCTAAAAGGTCCTAGAAAATTGTTCATGACTTCGACAGTATATGAAAATATATCATCCAGGAAACGAGTTCTCATTGAATTGAATTCTCGCACTATTTTTGGGAATCAGGAACTACCTAAAAATAAAAGAAAAAGACTCCTAACACGTAAGTACATGTTGGCACATAGTCACGACATTCAAGTATTCAGGCAAGCATTACAACAACGTAGTTACAGGCAAACATGTGATCAGACGGGCATTACAAGGACACATCCACAACAAGCAAGCGAATGCACGAATGTGGGCTAGAGGCTTTTGGCTCCTGCGAGGTCACCAAAACAAATTACAAATTCCGTCCGGCGGATGGTCGACACATCAATTGTAATTCTTTTTCATTAACAAGAGTCGATGAGTCGTGGGTGAGGAAGTGCCGATTTGCACGATAGGAAAACTGTATATTCCTTTAGATATACCGGTTGTCTACGAGTTATGGCCCAAACTTCCTCGAGGGTCGATAAGGGTCAAAAGGTTGTGCCAAGGCACATGCAAATGCTGCAAATGATGCAATAGGGAACATGTTATTAAACAATTAAGCAAACTTGACTTTCGAGTCTCACCCTCTTAAATAAGTCCCCAGTGAAGTCGCCACTATAAGGACCCGGAAACTTTTGGCGTCGCTTCCGCGGAGTGTGTCTTTATAGAAAATATGTAAGCTAGGGGCTTTAGATAAGTTCAAGGAGCCATCGAGTTAGAAAAGCATTTGAAAAGACTTGAATTGCATAAAAACCATGAAAGAGGTCACAAATCTGCTATTGGCGTTCTATCAAAGGGACAAACCGAAGGGAAAAACCGAAGGGACTATCCGATAGCGCGATAAGTGAACTAATCAAGTTTTTAGAAAGACTCCCGCTCATATAGGACATATGAGTACCCAAGAATAAAGGGTTCGGGGGCGAAAGTACGAGGTGGGAAGGTGTTAGGCACCCAACTCGCCCGTTTTATGACGGCCTCTACTAACTCAATTTTGCTTAATAATTTAAAGACATGATTCTCACACAAACCGGATTAACAACCTAAATTACACTATTAATTGGTTCATCACAAGCATCACGGCATTTTTTATTGACCCTTGTTTAGACTTGCATTCGATTGGCAAGTTTAGCATTACAAAAACTAGACATGCTTACAATTGAAAGACAATATTTAGGAAGCAATAAAAGCCATGATTAACATGATATCTACATTTTGACTACTAGAAAATAAATAGTTAAGCAATTAATTTAATTTGAACCCTCAGGAGTTAGTACCTGAACTGTAGCAAATGAATAGTAAAAAAAGATCTCAAGCAAAGAAAGAATTTGGAAGAAAGAGGGGGAAGCTCAGTGTTAATACTCCTGAGAATAGAGATTGTCAACTGTAGACTGTGTGATCTGAACTAAGGGTGAAGGGCTATATTGATAGGCGAAGGAGTAGGGTTGGACGGGTGAAGAATGGCCGAAATTTGGAGATCCGGCTTGAAAAATACGGGCCTGAGAAGACCCAGCGAGGGCCGCTAGCGGCCATGGGAAATTCTTCAGGGCCGCTGACGGCTCTCGCCACAGCCGCTGGCGGCCCTCGCTAAAATCCCAGGGCCGCTGGTGGCTGTGAGCCTGCCAACTGGATGTCGTCATTATGACGACATCCAGTAAATTTTAATTTTCGGAGGAATTTTTAATGTTTCGAAAATGCGAAAATACCATTTTACCCATCTACGGTAAAAGATGGTTTTAACCTCGGTTAGCAACTTGGCAATCAGGAGTCGGAAAAAGACACGAGAGGTATCGTTGGAAAGCTCTTGAACGAGGCTTTTGAATGTGATCAAAATAAAGGAGTGATCGAGGAAAAATCTGAGATCTTATTTTACCTATCAAAGAAAAAATAACATTCAAGTTTATAAATTACTCCTTTCATCATTGAGCTTTTGCGGAGAAATCTGACGACGCCTTTTTGGTGTGTACAGATATCTTAGTGATGGACTTTTTAAAATGGATGTAATGGTTATTGTACCAAATTCTATTAATCTGGCTTCTTCTTCTTACTGTCTTGAATCTTCTACTACTTGGCATGAGCGATTGGGACATGTTAACTTTTGTACTTTGCGGAGATTAATGCATTTAGATTTGGTGCCTAAATGTAGTATTGATCCTAATCATAAATGCGAAATTTGTGTAGAAGCAAAAATGACAAGAAAACCTTTTCATTCTTTTGAAAGGGAAACTGAACCTCTAGATTTAGTTCATACTGATCTTTGTGATCTAAAGTATGTACAAACTAGAGGAGGTAAAAATATTTTGTTACTTTTATAGATGATTGCACTTGATATTTCTATGTATATTTGCTACGAAGCAAGGATGAGGCTATTGATGTTTTTAAACATTATAAAGCTGAAGTTGAAAATCAAATCAGTAGAAAGATTAAAGCGATAAGAAGCGATAGAGGTGGTGAATATGAATTCCCTTTTGAGCATATTTGCTTAGAGTATGAATTATTCACCAAACTACCGCTATAGGCGTCGGTCAAAAATGTCATAGGCGTCGGTTGGCAACCGATGTATACCAGCACGACGCCTATGCTCAAGTGCATTGGCGTCGGTCATTGAATCGACGCCAAAGAGATATTGGCGTCGGTTGTTTTGTTCAACCGACGCCTATAACTAAACTTTTGGCGTCGGTTGAACCAGACAACCGACGCCTATTCCATTGTTAGGCGTCAGTTGTTTTGTTCAACCGACGCCAAAAGTATAATTATAGGCATCGGTTGAACAAAACAACCGACGCCAATAGTAAAGTTATAGGCGTCGGTTGAACAAAACAACCGACGCCAAAACCGCCTTGATTTAAAAATTAAAAAAAAAACATTCGCGCGTAATTGTTTGCGTAATTATTTGCGTCGGTGGTCTTATTCAACCGACGCCAATTCTTTTTTTTTTTTAAATAATAAAATTTTGATTAGTATCCCCTCTAGCACGCAGCACAAGAAATTCTGATTACCAGCCCCGTAACATTGTACATCACACAAACACCATTAAAAATACCACCAACGCACTTGTACCACGCAGCAGCACAAGTTCTGATTACCAGCCTGTAATATGCAGTACAACATTACTCAAACACCAACATTACTCAAACACCAACATTACTCATATCACTAGTAATGTGCACTGACCACCAAACGCCACAAAATCATGTACACGTGCACCGTACTACGAAACGCAACAAGCCGACCAGCAATTCAAACCATCATAATATGTACACCTCAACAGATTTCCATTAAACAAATCCATTTCCATTCACTAATACTAAAATGTATCTTCATTCTAAATAAAAATACACATACCAAGTGTTTACTAGTTCACATACAATCACTCATAAAATATTATGCCCAAAGATCTCGAATCTCGTCAATTTGTTCTTGAGTATACGCTCTTGTTTCACCAAAACCCTGTACGGAAAAGAAAAAAAAATGAAAAGATGACAAACATTTATAAACACTACTATACACGAAAGCAAATCAGCATACACATTAAATTAGGAATTAACACATCTGTGACCATCTCGCCTCAACTATCACAACCAAAAAAGAAAAAAAAAAAAGAAAAAAAAAAGAAAAAAAACGATACATCGCTATGTACAACAGTTTATATTGTAGGTCTTCTTGTTTCCTCAAAAAGGGATAGTACTCAAATATGAGGCGTAAGTTGCTTAAGAATGAAAATATAACGAACGTAAGGGAGGAAATAATGAGATGCAAATTAAATAATGAGATGCAAATTCAAAAATATGCCTACAGCATAGCAAGTGATGATGTGAGAAAATGGGAGCCAGCTGTACAGGAAAGAAAAAAAGAAAAAAAAAACATGAAAGTAATTGAAAGTAGGCTTTGCTGCTGGTAGCCTTAGATCTTGCAACCAGGGTCCTTTGCTTTAAAATCCTTTAACAAATTATTTACCAGATTCCTCCTATGCTGCACTAGGCTCCTTTGGTAGTTAAAAGGTCTATTCTGAACAAAACAGATGTGCCCGTTAAGCCATTCAAGTATACAGCTGCAAAAACATGTTCTCATACCCGTCACCCTCGATTGATCCTGCCCGTCTTCTCCCCTGCAAATACATGTTCTCATACCCATCACCCTTACACTAATTTGAAAGTAGGCTTTGCTGCTGGTAGCCTTAGATCTTGACATGTGTGGTTTAGAAGCTCCTATAGAAATACTCCAGACATGTACAGGTGGAAAAGCCCTCAATGTGAGGAAGGCGTGAAATGTGATGAGAGATAGACAAGCCAAAATGGGGTTTCAAGGCTCCAATCTGGGATGTTGCAGCAGTTCCTAGACACAAGATCGTGGATTGGATGGCATTATAGAATAGATACATTCATAATTGCTACTTCCTAGGCCAAACTGGATCACATAATGCATAACAAGATCAAATTCTAGAAATAATGCCATTTAAGAAAATGACAAGAGTGAGAAAACTCGCTCATACCTTTTCCCAGTTAGTTTTAGGATCTTTCTGGTACAGTGTGACTATCTCATACATGTACCTCATAACATAATAGTCGCACTCTCTACCTCCTATTTGTTGAGGACACTAGAAAAAGCCAGATTGATATATAGGGTTAATAAATGGACGAGAAAATGTGAAAACGAAAACAACTTTAAGTTTCTAATTAGCTACGACTTTATACCTGAATTTGATCATCATAACAGTTCAACCTAGATCCATTTTTGTGCTTGCCACCCTTAAGTGTATATATTCTAAATGCCCTACAAAAGAAGAATAAGTAAATAAATAAAGAATATATGCTTTTAAAATAAATAAAGAATATATAATACAAGACTCATGTACAATATTTTTAAGTTATGACTTAATATATAACTTACAATCCCAAGTATGGCTTTAAGTCTAGGGTTCGTTTTTTCTTGATCGAATTGGACACATAAAGTGTGTTTTGACGACAACAAATAAGAAGTAAAATCCAATGGTCACTGCGTTACAAATATCAAAGTTAGATGATATCATAGAAAAAATGAATAAGAAAAAACGTAGCATTTGTTATGTCAGCTTCGCCTACCAAGAAAAAGAAGAAAGCCGCTCAAAAACATAAACAAGTTGTTAGTAAAGAGTCAGCTACGCCTACCAAGGAAGAGGAGAAAGCTGCTCAAAAAGACAAACAAGTAGTTAGTAAAGAGTCGGCTACGCCTACCAAGAAAAAGGAGGGGTTGCTTGTTGATGATGTCATCCTACAAGGTTTGAGTAAGAAATGTGGAGATTTGCATAACGTGATGAAGACTGTGCCCTCTGAATTGACAGTTGAAGTTCCACTAGATAAGGAAGTATTCATGGCTGTCAAACGTCCAAAACTACCAATCTATATTGGTCACAATGATGTCTCTCAGTTTTTGAGAATGGAATGGTTAAATGCACCCATTTGCGAGATATTCATGATGTGAGACTTAAATTCTATTTTTATTTTAATTTTTTTTGCAAAATTTTTATCTTACAAACTAACTAGTAACATCTCTATTGCATTCAAGGTACGTGAACAGGTTGTGCAAGGAATCCAATATAGAGTCGTTTGGATTCATGTGCCCGAGTGAATTAGCATTGGTGCGTAAGCGTACAGTGGAGACAACTGCATACTGGAAAAAGTTCTCATAGACTCTAAGACGAAGCAATTTATTCTAGCACCATATTTCCAAGAGTAAGAATATAACAAATGCTACGTTTTTTCTTATTCATTTTTTCTATGATATCATCTAACTTTGATATTTGTAACGCAGTGACCATTGGATTTTACTTCTTATTTGTTGTCGTCAAAACACACTTAATGTGTCCGAGACTTCTAACAAAATCCGAATCACTGCAACACTCACTCGTACGAATGAGTGCAAGGAGAAAAACCGACTTCTCCAGGCGTGCACACACACACATGCCCTTTTTATTTTAAGAAAAAAAACCTAAACTAAAAGCTAAATTAAATACACATAACAACCAAAACTAAACGCTACTGCAAAATACACACAATAACCAAAACTAAACAAACAGCACACTAAATTAAAATAAATCTTTTTCAGAAAATATTGCAAATACTAAGGGTATTACACCGTATCAAGAGATAATACCAGCCAGGTTGTATGCAACCTATACTTACAATAAACAGTAAAGACTTCTTAAGAATCATCGTTACATCCTTATGATCGAAAAATTCAAACTCCATTTATAGTCCACGGAAACAGTAAAAATGCAGCAATTCTTGGAGCTGTTAGTGTGATTCATACCTTGATATCTTCCCACATTGTCTCCTTCAATCCTTCGCTTACTAGATCCCAATTAATATTTATATCCACTTGCATTCGAGCTACCAATCCTATATAAGAAGTGAAACCATCTTTCGACTTACCAATTGGGTTACCTAAATTATCGAACTCAATGGTTTTCTTCTCTTGTTTACCAGCTCCCTTCTCCTTCAATTTTTTACACAACGTTGGCCCTCGGGTCTTTTTGATTGGTTTCTCACTCGATTTTCCAAGGCCATCCAAGTTATCATCATTTGGAGACTCAGCCATGAGAAGTACCTGCAAAATGTTACAAGGAATAAATTAATTATTAGTTCAAACCCAATTGCATTAAATATGTAGAGAATACTTTGACTGGCAATTGCTTCAAAAGTTGAAAAGAAAAGAGAAATTTCAGTAATGATGCTGAGTGGTCAGACTATCAAGAGGTAAACCAGGAGAACAACTCATGCAAATAAAACAATGGGCATGTTGATGCATATAATAGTGTTATATTTCAGTCAAATCATGAGACTTATACCTTGCACACGCAATTAAAACATTTAATTTTGATGAGCAATCCATTGCCCTTCAACATGGTTACTACGTACGTAATTTATATCTAAATTCTCTTCCTCATTTGGGGTAGGTAGGCCAGTAGAGAAAGGCGGATTCTCATCAAACTGGTTATACTCTTCTTCATCTACAACATCACCAATACCAAGAATACGTCTCTTGCCTTGAAGAACAATCGAATTTTTTGGATCCGCCGGGTCTCGAATGTAGAATACTTGTTTTACTTGTGTTGCTAGTATAAATGGGTCATCTTCATGACCCAACCGGCTAAAGTCTACCAAAGTGAATCCTAATTCATCCTCTCGAACACCACGCCGAATATCAGCCAATTTACTTCGAAAAACAGCAACCTTGAAATCTTTATAATCAAGCTCCCAAATGTCTTCAATCGCCCCATAAAATGACTTTTTCACATCTTTTGATCCAGAATGTTTGCCTCTAGCAAATTCTGTTTGTGAAGCTTCCACTGTAACTCCACTATTTTGCATGGTGCTCTTGCCATCTTGACGTTGGGTATAGAAAGTATAACCACTAACATCATAACCTTCATATGATCTCACAAGCACGTTAGGGCCATGTGCTAACCATTTTATGGTAGTAGAAACCTCATCAGGCTTAAACATTACCCGATCTTTAAACCACCCAACGAATGTGCGATTGTGTTCATTTGTGACCCACTTTGCACTCTTTGAAGGATTCTTCTGCCTAATCATGGTTATGTGCTTTTCTAAGTATGAATGAACTTCAGTAATGTGATGCAAGACAAAGAGATGCGCTCTATTGCGCAATTCAACATCAGGGGATATCATCTTAAACCCCAATATACCCTCACCTTCAAGTCTTCCCTCGTGACGAGATTTTGGAACTCCAATAGGATCGGCACCTACTAGATACTTAGTGCAAAATTCAATAGCCTCCTTAACAGAATATCCTTCAACTATACTAGCTTCCGGTCGATATCGATTCCTCATATAACCTTTCAAGATTCCCATGTATCTCTCAAATGGATACATATACCGCAAATAAACTGGGCCACAAAACTTGACCTCTCTCACCAAATGAACAACTAAATGCACCATAATGTCAAAAAATGAAGGTGGAAATTACATTTCAAATTGGCAGAGGGTAATAACAATATCATCTTACAACTTATCCAACGTGTGTGGATCAATCACCTTGCTACATATAGCATTGAAGAAGAAACAAAGTCTGGTTACAGCAAGTCTCACTATACCTCGAATTGCAACCGGTAATAACTGTTGCATTAACACATGACAGTCATGTGACTTCATACCCACCAGTTTCAAATCCTTCATCGACACAAACCGTTTGATGTTAGAAGAATATCCATATGGAACCTTCACACCAGAGATAAACACTCCCGTCCTTTGTCTTTCCAGGTATATTCAGCAATGTCCCAGCAATACTATCATGCACATTTTTCTCGATATGTATAAAATCAAGACAATGTCTATCATCTAAGAGTTCCCAATACGGGAGATCCCAAAAAATAGATCTCTTTTTATAAAGACTATTCTGAGGAGGTTGATATAGGTTGCCAAATATGACATCAATATCTTTAACCCGCTCAAAAACATCCTCCCCATCTAAAGAAAAACGGGTTTCTCGAGTCTCGGTATTCCCATCAAAAGACTTAGTCTCTTTACGATAAGGGTGTTCAGGATCAAGAAATGTTCGATGACTCATATACACATTTTTCTAGCAATTTTTCAAGCGACGATCAATCGTAGAATCTTCACAAATTGGGCATGCTTTAGCACCTTTGACAGTGTAGCCTGACAGGTTTCCATAGGCCGGGAAATCATTTATGGTGCAAAATATCATGGCTCGTAAGGTGAAATTTGTTTGGGTGTATGCATCATACACCTTCACACCTTCGTCCCACAATAGTTTCAAATCTTCAATAAGCGGTTGAAGATAAACATCTATGTTATTTCCAGGTTGTTTAGGCTCAGAATTTAGCAATGACAACATGATATACTTGCGCTTCATGCAGAGCCAAGGAGGCAAATTATAAATCGCCAAAAGAACTGGCCAAGTGCTATGTTGACAGCTCAAAGTGCCATATGGGTTCATTCCATCCGTACAAAGTGCAAGCCTTAGATTCCTTACTTCTCCACCAAAATCAGGACACTTTCTATCAATATTTCTCCACCGTGGAGAGTCAGCCGGGTGTCTAAGCATTGTATCATCTGATTTTCTCCCTTCAGCACGCCACCTCAAGTGTTTCGCATCTTTGGCATTTGCAAACAAGTGTTTGAATCTTTGCACTATGGGTAAATACCACACCACCTTGGCTGGAGGCCTTTTCTTATCCTTCTCACAAGAATCACCCTCTCGCTTGTACCGAGATGCTCCACGCCAAATCCACTTCGTATAACCCTTCTTAAAGCCCTTACGAAATAGATGTTCCCGCACTGTCTCGGCGCTAGGAAACAATTTAAAATTACGACATAGTTTGCACGGGCACAATATCCTTTCATCTTTTCCCTCTGCCACCTTCTTCTTCTGGTGTTCCACCGCACATCTAATAAACTCGTTAACCCCTCTCACATATTCGTCATTGGCATGCGTTATATTGTACATCCATGATTCACGATCCATGTCTTACAATTGAAGATAAGATAAAAAAATGTCAAGAATTCACATGCATGAAACTTTCAAGAAAATATACTTTGACTCACATATGCAAGTTCAATACATATTTTCCTAATGACGAAATCCTGAATAAGTAACTAGGCTCATGATGCATATAAAAATTCAACTAAACAACACATATAACACTCCTTGATATCCAACACTACAAACCATAGGGTGAACACCAACCCGCGATCACAGCAACCGCCACAAACATACACAATACCACCATAAAAATTTAAATATAGCTATATTATAAAAGATAAATTTAAGGAAAAGAAGAAGGTAGGGAGGAAAGAGAGAGAAAGGAAAAATAACTTACCGGCACCAAACACTAACAAGATCTCGCTTGTGTCACAAAGTCCCCCCACAGCAGCAACAAGTCTGAGAACAAACAGAAATTCGGAATTCAGTTCTTATACGAATCCATCATGTAACCATTGAATGAATATATCTAAACACTAGTAATGGGCCCAAAAACGCAATTGATAACATAACCTCTTAAATGTTCCAAGTGCTGAAATTTAGGACGTTAGTTGCCTTTTCCAGCGAACTTATTATTACATAATCATTTTTCAATAGTTAGTGAGCTTATTATATGTATTTCGAACATATTAGAAAACAGTAAAAACACAGCAAAGCAAACAAAAATAAACACAGATGAGTATCAACCAATGAAGTCCATATAAAAAAATCAGAGAAGAGCAAACCAGTACCTGTCAACAAAGAATAAATATGAAGAAAAACAAAAACCTGTCACCCTGAGTTTCTTTTTTTCATTTTCTTTTTCCATTTTTCTTGCTTGAGCCCAAAAATCAATCCAATTCTTTCTAGTTAAATGCAAAGCTGAAAACACTGCATTTGGACACTAATATGCAGAGATAGCTGCTGGAATTTTTGTCAAGCCGATAATTACATGTCTAAAAGCTTACATTGGTGTACCAGAACAATTTTCAACAACCGTTATTCTATTTCTGCAACCAAGTGCTAGAGATTATTTACCAGAACATTTATAAATAGGTTTAACTTTCAGATTCAAACTGCAATCACTTGAACATATCCAAAACTAATCAGAGCAAAAACAATATAGCAGCAATACTGACCCAAATGTGCTCAGTATTAGGAGAAAAAAAAGGTGGATCTTGTAAACAATGTGCCCAAATGCGAAAGCTTAATATGTATGCATATGTTCAAACTCCAACTAATAGAGAATCTGAATTTAAATCCATAAAATTTAACTTTACTATAGGTAAATAATCAGACCCAAGCCATAGGGAGCCCACTATAGCTACAAAACCGTTAACAATGTTTTAACTTTTAAGGCATAAGACAAACTAATTTGGGATCAAAACCGAGTTTGTTTTTTTTTTTTCTGTACTTAAATAAAACATTAAATCCACTCATTCTCTACTACTTGCTACTAGTAGTATTTACGCCATTGTCATCATGATCATCGTGACCAACACCACCCAGAACACCAACACAACAACACCAATTTACAGCAATACCAAAATTACAGCAACCTGCACGCCCACAAGACACCCGCTACTGCACACTATCAACCTGACCACCTTCGACCACAACCCGACACTACATGCAGACACTGCATTTGGACAATAATATGCAGAGATAGCTGCTGGAATTTTTGTCAAGCCGATAATTACATGTCTAAAAGCTTACATTGGTGTACCAGAACAATTTTCAACAACCGTTATTCTATTTCTGCAACCAAGTGCAAGAGATTATTTACCAGAACATTTATAAATAGGTTTAACTTTCAGATTCAAACTGCAATCACTTGAGCATATCCAAAACTAATCAGAGCAAAAACAATATAGCAGCAATACTGACCCAAATGTGCTCAGTATTAGGAGAAAAAAAAGGTGGATCTTGTAAACAATGTGCCCAAATGCGAAAGCTTAATATGTATGCATATGTTCAAACTCCAACTAATAGAGAATCTGAATTTAAAGCCATAAAATTTAACTTTACTATAGGTAAATAATCAGACCCAAGCCATAGGGAGCCCACTATAGCTACAAAACCGTTAACAATGTTTTAACTTTTAAGGCATAAGACAAACTAATTTGGGATCAAAACCGAGTTTGTTTTTTTTTTTTTTTGTACTTAAATAAAACATTAAATCCACTCATTCTCTACTACTTGCTACTAGTAGTAGTTACGCCATTGTCATCATGATCATCGTGACCAACACCACCCAGAACACCAACACAACAACACCAATTTACAGCAATACCAAAATTACAGCAACCTGCACGCCCACAAGACACCCGCTACTGCACACTATCAACCTGACCACCTTCGACCACAACCCGACACTACATGCAGACACAAACAGACTCCACAGTGACCCGACAACAGACCACCAGCCCACTGCCATTGAATTCCTCTCCTTTTCCCTTACCAACTCTTTACTTAGTATGGTGCACTTAGGCCCTTTGCATTCCAAAACCTAACCATGCTTTATGTACTGAACTTTGCTATAACTAACCACCTTTGGGCCACCAACTATTAAGGCACTTCGTTTTCAAATCCAAACACAGAAAACAGAACCCATACACAAAACAGAGTAAAAAGGGACAAGTCCTCAAAATATACATTAAAAAAACGAAGCAAAGGCTTGTTTCTTCAAGAAGATTCATACTCCAGCTGCCTAGCCACTTAACTTGCCACTTTAACCGAATACTTTTGTCTGTATATACTGCATATTTGATTCCATCCATAAATCGATTTTCTTCCCTATGAGTTCGAGTCTCAATAAGAATGCTAGTTCTTACTGTTCATATGTTATGATATGAATATACCACACCAATTCCTTATCCTTATGTATGGATGATAAGATTCCATTGATACAGAGCCAATTCCAATAGACTTATTGGAGGGTCCCATTGGCGTGCATCCAGTAGGAATTGAACCTACGAATTCGCCAATTATGAGTTGGGCGCTTTAACCATTCAGCCATGGATGCTTAGCGGGGATCCTCGTACATGGTGAATAACCAAATTCCAATTGAAAAAAAATATTTAGGATAAATCAATGCAATTTAGGAGGAATCAATGAAAGGACATCAATTCAAATCCTGGATTTTCGAATTGAGAGAGATATTGAGAGAGATCAAGAATTCTCACTATTTCTTAGATTCATGGACCCAATTCAATTCAGTGGGATCTTTCATTCACATTTTTTTCCACCAAGAACGTTTTATAAAACTCTTTGACCCCCGAATTTGGAGTATACTACTTTCACGCAATTCACAGGGTTCAACAAGCAATCGATATTTCACGATCAAGGGTGTAGTACTCTTTGTAGTAGTGGTCCTTATATATCGTATTAACAATCGAACTATGGTCGAAAGAAAAAATCTCTATTTGATAGGGCTTCTTCCTATACCTATGAATTCCATTGGACCCAGAAATGATACATTGGAAAAATCCTTTGGGTCTTCCAATATCAATAGGCTGATTGTTTCGCTCCTCTATCTTCCAAAAGGAAAAAAGATTTCTGAGAGTTGTTTCCTGGATCCGAAAGAGAGTACTTGGTTTCTTCCAATAACTAAAAAGTGTATCATGCCTGAATCTAACTGGGGTTCGCGGTGGTGGAGGAACTGGATCGGAAAAAAGAGGGATTCTAGTTGTAAGATATCTAATGAAACCGTCGCTGGAATTGAGATCTCATTCAAAGAGAAAGATATCAAATATCTGGGGTTTCTCTTTGTATATTATATGGATGATCCGATCCGCAAGGACCATGATTGGGAATTGTTTGATCGTCTTTCTCTGAGGAAGAGGCGAAACATAATCAACTTGAATTCGGGACAGCTTTTCGAAATCTTAGTGAAGCACTGGATTTGTTATCTCATGTCCGCTTTTCGTGAAAAAATACCAATTGAAGTGGAGGGTTTCTTCAAACAACAAGGGGCTGGGTCAACTATTCAATCAAATGATATTGAGCATGTTTCCCATCTCTTCTCGAGAAACAAGTGGGCTATTTCTTTGCAAAATTGTGCTCAATTTCATATGTGGCAATTCCACCAAGATCTCTTCGTTAGTTGGGGGAAGAATCCGTACGAATCGGATTTTTTGAGGAACATATCGAGAGATAATTGGATTTGGTTAGACAATGTGTGGTTGGTAAACAAGGATCGGTTTTTTAGCAAGGTACGGAATGTATCGTCAAATATTCAATATGATTCCACAAGATCTAGTTTCGTTCAAGTAACGGATTCTAGCCAATTGAAAGGATCTTCTGATCAATCTAGAGATCGTTTGGATTCCATTAGTAATGCGGATTCGGAATATCACACATTAATCAATAAAAGAGAGATTCAACAACTAAAAGAAAGATCGATTCTTCGGGATCCTTCCTTTCTTCAAACGGAAGGAACAGAGATAGAATCAGACCGATTCCCGAAATGCCTTTCTGGATATTCCTCACTGTTTCGGCTATTCACGGAACGTGAGAAGCAGATGATTATTCATCCGCTTCCGGAAGAAACCGAAGAACTTCTTGAGAATCCTACAAGATCCATTCGTTCTTTTTTCTCTGGCAGATGGTCAGAACTTCATCTGGGTTCAAATACTACTGAGAGGTCCACTAGAGATCATAAATTGTT
This sequence comes from Tetragonia tetragonoides, assembly GCA_038025085.1. NCBI lineage: Eukaryota > Viridiplantae > Streptophyta > Magnoliopsida > Caryophyllales > Aizoaceae > Tetragonia > Tetragonia tetragonoides. Next base: position 13,884,585 of record CM076146.1, on the reverse strand, counting down.
GAAGAAACAACAAGATGTTTCTTTTGCCCCTTCCAGACGATCGGAAAAGAAAGAAATGGTTAATATATTCAAGATAATTACGTATTTACAAAATACCGTCTCAATTCATCCTATTTCATCAGATCCGGGATGTGATATGGTTCCGAAGGATGAACCGATATCGACAGTTCCGATAAGATTTCATTCTTGAACAAAAATGAATTTTTTTATTTATTTCATCTATTCCATGACCGGAACAGGGGGGGTACACATTACACCACGATTTTGAATCCGAAGATAGATAAACAAGATGTATTGAACTCATAATTCATTAGATACTTTTTATGAATGTCAACTAAATATCGTAAGTAAATTGCTCCCTGTTGTTCAATCATTTGATAACCTGAGTCATTCTTTGATAAATGATCACTATGAGTCAGACTCAATAGAATTTGATCAATCCTTTTTTCTGTCGTTAAAGTGGAGAACTGAACCAAGAATTCTCTTTCTTCATCACCAATCAAATCACTGCTCGCGACCCAGGATTCTATTTTATCATCAATCCAATCACCGTTCACCCTTTTTCTTTTTCTTATCAATGAATAGATCTCTTTACTTCTATGACTTAGATGTCTCGTATTTCTCGAAAAAGTGATTCGATTGGTGGGATTTGGTATGATACTTATGAGATCGATGAGATTAATATTCAAATCTTTTTTCTTAGAACGTATTGATTTGACCCCATAAGCGGGACCACCACCCAATAGCATGTTGCCACCAGAAGCAGAACCCCGTATTTCTTCTAGGGAATCTCCTAATTGTTCCAGAGCAACCAGAAAGAGATTCTTTAACCAGAAGGAATTCGGTTCCGATGTAGGATACCTATCCAGAAGTTTTCGCAACTCAATCATGTATGATGGAATCATCAAAGATTTGACCTTTTCGAACTCTGTCTGTAACTCACTAGAGGCTCGGAAAACAAAGAGAAGATGTGTACGAACGAGATATCCAGCAACAAGAAGAAGGAAAAGGATTGAATAGAAGAACTCCCGAACATTTGGCGATCCCAGATGTGTCCATATCAATGGTGACTCATTATTTCGATGAATCATTTCTAATTTTCTATAAGGACGCACTCCGTGGGCGATAGAAACCCCGGGTCCTTACACCAGCTGATTTTGTTTGGGGGCAGTTTCATGTCCCTACGCATAGTTTAATCTTATGTCCCTAAGAGAGATTGATGAAAATGGGGATTTCTAGTACTAATGGCCAGTGTTCACTTTGTAAAACTAGGAAAATTGGGCAAAGAAGGTGATGCAGACTACTACTCGAGCAAGTTCAGAATATACCACAGAATACTGAGCAAGTTCAAGGGAATGAAAGGAAAAGACAAGAAAGGTATTTTTGATGCAATGTTGGCAGCAGTAATATACTATGTTTGGCAAACACGGAATTATAAGGTGTTCAGAGGCATTAAACCAGACCATGACCAATCCAACTCAACAATTATACAAAAACATTTAAAACTAAAGTACAAAATTCAGCAGAGTATCCCCTATTATTTCAACATACCAAGTTATCGACTTGAAAGCACACACCTGTATTTAGTAACCCACACAATCGTAATACGAAGCATTTCATTCAAACCAATAATTACTAAAAAAATTTACAAAAACATATAAAACTAAAATATAAAATCCGGCAGAGCATCCCCTATTATTTCACCATACCAAGTTATCGACTTAAATCACACACCTGCTATATGTTGGAAACAAACATAGTTTTAATCCAACTAAACAAGTAACCAAAAAGAATATTTAAAATGCAGCACAAAGTCTAACAAAGTCGGGTACTCTCAGCATGAAAGCAAACCTACAAAACACAAATGAGACAAATGACCACCGACCTCCTTTATACTTGCTGCGGCAAAACACCCCCATAAAAATCCATAAATTTGTAACAGGGGCAGAAATGCAACCAGAGATAAACAACTACTAGCACAATATTTACTCACCAGAAAATCCAGGATGCATATAACTATAATCTTGCTTATACTAATAATCTATATATGGGATACTTACCCCTCAAAATAAGGTGCTAGATAGAATTCTTCTGGTTCTGTCGCATGGTTTTGGCTATGTAATCGACACTCCTCCGTTCCGTGGCACCATATTTCTGGATAAACACTAGACATAACAATCCTATCCACTTGTAACTCTTTTGAATCGACAAATGGTAGATAGTCCTATACATTTGCAAATAATATTTAGGTTATTTCACATCCCTATAAAAAGGGGGGAGGGTGTGGAACAGATCAACTTACTTGAGGAATAGCTGAATGCATGGTACTTCCAGTTCATCCATGGAAAGAAAATCCATAATATTGTCTTTTGTTAAAATAAATTCGTAGTCTTCACCCACGACTTGTTTTCCCATTTCAATTGTGAGCATCTTGTCATCTAGTAACCCTACTATTAACGCATAAATTTGCTTGCAATTTGGAGGCAATTTATTTTCATCTATGTGGTACACTCGAACATTCTTTGGAGGTGGAAGTGCGGTATTTGACTCTTTCGTCTTGGTACTAAGTTTTTTCTTTGGTCGTTTTATAGGAGATTGCACGCTAGGGGTGTTGTTGCTTGTTTGTGGGCTGCTAAAAGGCATCTTCATCAAAGGAATGTCATCGAGTGGTTTCACGCCCACTTTTGCGCACAAGTCTAGGGCCCATGTATGCATCCATGCCCGCATGTTCTCAATAACTTACTTGCAGTGCTCATGATCTTTGGAGCCAACTTGTCGTTTTGAAGTAGATGACCAAATAAGTCTTAATCTGTGCCAGACTCCTTGCGCCCCAAACACGACCAGGATGCTCGTCTTTTTCCAATGCAGCAGCCAAAATGTCCTTCCTCCCAGATTCAATGAATTCCCCTTGGGATTCCTTTTCTTCTAAAGAGTCCTATACAAACATAAATTACTTTTATTACCATTGAACCAGAAAAACAAGATATGCTAAATTCGAACTGTAGGTTTCAGATTATGAAAGATATCTTTTTTCTAAGCCACGAAAACGAAAAAGACCAGAAGATCCTCTAGAAATCAATAACTATAAAAATGTAATTCATTGACAGTAAATTAGCAGCAGGCCTTTTTTTTTTTTTTTTTTTGGTGCAGAACAGCAGCTTGTTTGATTAGTGACTTAAAGCACATTACTAGTTATACAAGAATACTTACAATCCTCTCTCCCACTATACCAGCCGCATCAGTAGTATACTGCTCTTTCTTATTCTTGTGTCCTTTAATCCTTTCGTGCCTGCGTATAGGAGGAGGAGGGGGAATGGTGGAGCGGGCCTCCTCTTCACTCATACCATTAGCAATTGCCGATTGTATTTTTTGCCTCCCATTTATAAACGAACATTTTTTTGGTTCATGCCCTATATCCTGGACGAGACATAGTATGCACATAGGGATTTTACGCTGCACTTTTTTGGGCAGCCTCACGCTTCTTCTGTTAAGAAAAATATAAATGTCTTGTTAAAATTTAAACTTTGGTCTAAATTCAATGAACAGATGTGTAAGTTAAATCTATGACAGGGAAAATAGATGTGCAACAACATTGCTGCATATATGCCGATAATACTCATGTTGCTGATCACCAGAACCATAACCATTGTGTTATTGGTCTCCAGAATCTATGACATGAAAAGTATCAAGGTAATATTACCAAAAAAATCCTCAGATAACTGATGTTTCTTGAACTCAGCCCACGTATCTGGATCGAGATATGGATATGCTTCACAGGGATCTCTATCCTTAGCTTTTCCATATATGAATCTATTCAATGTTGTCTTCCAATCCCTCCATCTCTCTAAAATAACAGATATCCATAATGTCTCCAACTGAGGAGTGCGTTTGAAATCAAAAGTTTCCTAATATATGAATGAAAAAGAAAGAAGACACATAAAAGAATAAGAAAAATAAAGTAATTTAACTAGAATCAAACACTAGCTTTCTCTACATGATCCCAATCTTCATAGCGGACTATGCTAACTTTGCTGCGTCCTAGAAGTCCAATGTAACTAATCCAATCATCGCGCGTTGGACTTAGCGGCTCAAGCTCACCATCAAACTCAACCGGAGTCTTCTCCCCTTTTGCACGCCTATCAGTCAAATGGGTACACATAGTTGCTTTTCTACGAGTCTTATTGGTTGTCCCAGTTTTGTTACCTGTATAACCTTCGGTGGTGTGAGCGCGCTTCTTCTTATTAGCCATAACCTGCAGACACCCAAAATACATAAGAATTTACAGCAAGCAAACAGAAACAATTTACAGCAAGCAAACAGCAAATGCAACCGCAAGCAAACAGCAACAATTTACAGCAACACATGACAGTGATTTCAGCAGCAAACAGTAGCAAATTCAGCAGCAAACAGCAACAAATTCAGCAATTTACAGCAGCACATAATAGCGATTCAGCAGCAAAATTAAGCAGCAAACAACAACAATTTACAACATCAAACGACAGTAACAATTTACTTGCTGCGCAGGCAGCACATGCAGCAAATAATAAACATGCAGTTTAGAACATTTTAAGATTATTGTTGAATAATATTATAATTTCATTTTTATGTTTCCAAGTATAACTTGCCTAAATACCTTCATTGCCTTTTGGATTTCCTTTTTCTTTTTTTACTGTTTTGATCCTCAATGCATAAGCCTTCGGCATGATACAACAAAAGGAGTGTGTCCATATTGCTATCTTCCTCCATCGACCTCACTTGGGGTAGTCCTATAGAAAATGGTGGGATCTCGTCAAGATCAATCTCATTTTCAGTTTCATCCAGCGACACAAGTTGTTTCTTTCCTTGAAGTACTATGGACCACTTCTTATCACACGGGTCAGTGATATAGAAAACTTGCCTTGCTTGGGATGCCAATATGAATGGTTCACCCGTAAAACCTTCCCTTTCTAGATCCACTAATGTGAACCCTAATTCATTATTTCAAACCCCTTTGGTATAAATCAACTTATATCGAAACAAAGGCACCTTAAATTTTATGTAGTCAATGTCCCATATCTCTTCTATGACCCTATAATATGATATCTCCCCATATAAAGGATTCTTATCTTTGGAGCTAGATACATGCAATGCCTCCGTCATTAAACTCACACCACTATTTTGCGCGGTACTATTATCATCATGGTTCTGAGTGTAAACTGAGTACCCATTAATGTCATTACCAGAATAAGATACGACATTGGAATTGGGCATATAGGCTAACCATCTCAAAGTTTCGGAAAGATCATGCTCGGTGACAGCATCATTGAACCATTTGATAAAGCTTCAATTATGTTCAGTAAGTATCTCCTTATCACCCCATCTACGATTCTTCTCCTTTAATTCTCTCATATGTGCTTCTACGTAGGGTTCCACTTCCTTAAAATTACGCAAGACGTAAAGATGGGCCATTTTCAAGTCACCATGGGGTGGGCTAAGCACTTTACCTCCCCGTATACCCTTACCCTCAATCCTTCCCTTGTGGCGAGATTTGAGAAGTCCAATAGTAGGTGTGTCAGATAAGTAGTTAGTGCAAAACTCAATAACCTCCTCCGCTATGTAACCTTCCACAATGCTAGCATCAGGTCGATATCGATTCTTCACATACCCTTTTTAAGACTTCCATACACCGCTCAAAAGGATACATCCATCGCAAATAAACAGGTCTACAAATTCTTATGTCTCTCACTATATGAACAACTAGCTGCACTATAATGTCGAAGAAAGAAGGTGGAAAGTACATCTCAAGTTGACACAAAGTCACGACTACTTCATCTTCCAAGTCATCAAGTTTATCAGGTTCAACCACTTTGTTACATATCACATTGGGAAAAAAGCAAAGTCTAGTGACAGCGTGCCTAACATGCTTAGGCAATATGGATTGAATGGCTACGGGAAGCAATTGCTGCATTAGCACATGATAATCATGAGACTTTAAACCGAGCAACTTCAAATCTTTCATCGAAACAAGCCTAGCAATGTTTGAAGAATACCCTAGAGGGAGCTTGACACCACTGAGACTCTCACACAAGCTTACTTTCTCCTTTCTTAACAATGTGTAACAAGCAGGAGGCAAATATGTGCATTCACCCCACTTCTCTGGTGCTAATTGCGGTCGCATACCCATATCAACCAAATCTAGCCTTGAATTGTATCCATCTTTTGTCTTACCCGGAATGTTCAATAAGGTTCCAAGCAAACTATCAGCAATGTTTTTCTCGATATGCATCACATCAAGACAATGCCTCACATCCAATGTCTCCCAGTGTGGAAGATCCCAAAATATTGACCTTTTCTTATAGCAACCCTTATCACTTGCATAAGCATTGGGTTTGCCAAATTCCGCTTTGATGTCCTTCACACGTTCATATATATCTTTCCCCGTCTCTACCGGAGCTTTCCCAATTCGTAATTTCCATTGAATGCCTTCTTTAGTCGGCGATAAGGGTGGGACTCTGGAAGAAATCTCCGATGACTGAGATACAGTCTTCCTTCCATGGGCAAATTGACATGAACAAGTATTCTCCATACATAGCGCATGCAACATCTCCTTTAACAGGATACCCGGACAGATTTCCATATGCCGGGAAATCATTTATTGTGCAAAACATCGTCGAATGCAGTGTAAAAGATTGTTAGCAATATGCATCAAACACTACCTCGCCTTCATCCTAAGACTTCTTGAGGTCGTCAATTAAGGGTGCCAAGTAAACATCTATATCGTTTCCAGGTTGTTTTGGCCCCGAAATCATTAGTGACAACATAATATACTTACGCTTCATGCATAGCAAGGGAGAAAGGTCGTAGATCACCAGCAAAACAGGCCAAGAGCTATGTGTGCTACTCAAACTGCCATATGGATTCATTCAATCAGTACACAAACCGAGCCTTAGGTTTCTTGCTTCTCCACCAACAAAGGATAACTCGAATTAATTTGTTTCCACTGATGATTCGCAACATGTCGAAGCTTCTTGTCATTTGGGGGAACATAGCGATCTGCATGCCATATCAAGTTTTTAGCATCTTTTGAATTGGAAAACATTCGTTTGAATCTTGGTATTATGGGAAGATATCACAACACTTTCGCAAGGGACCCTTTACTTTTCACCTCAATAGGGTCGTCAACGTCACCACTAGAATGCTTCTTCTTGTACCGAGAAGTCTTGCATTTTGGACACAAATGAGCGTTTTCATACTCATTTCGATAGAGTATACAATCGTTAGGGCAAGCATGTATCTTTTTATACTCCATACCCATTGGACATAATATTCTTTTGGCCTCGTAAGTGCGATCAGGAAGTGCATTTTCTTTCGGAAGCATATCCTTCAACAACTTTAACAAAGCTGTGAAACACACATCGGTCAAACCATGAGTTGCTTTCAGATTGTACAATTTAAGAACGGCGGACAATCGTGTGTATCCATTACAACCGGGATAAAGTTCCTTTTCACTATCACCTACCAAGGTAGCAAGGAGTTCAGGCGTATCAATAAAATTCTCAACAATATCTTCAACCATTTCTTCTAATCGATCATCCACAAACACATCATTTTGAGACCCTCCATTGTCACCGGGATTTTAAGACTTTCCACTTTCTCAATGCCATCTCCACTGTTTATATCCGCGTCCGAATCCCCTTCCATGTAAATGATCTCTTACCGCATCAAGGTTGGCATGCAATGCAAGGTTTTTACAATCAACACAAGGGAAAAATATGAACCTTGTATGGTGAGTTTTAGCATCACGCACAGCAAGTTCAATAAACTTTTCAACCTCTATATCATACCCATCAACAGTTCTATCACCTAATAATATTGAATCTCGATCCATGCTTGATTCCCCAGTCTAAATATTCACAAAGACAAAGACCTCATCAATTTGTAAAAGTTTCATTAATCAGTTTTTCATAAATCTTAATTTACATTCGGAACATGTTTTTTAATGTGATTGTACTCTATATTTCCTGTCCACATTGTTTCTATAACTGGGTGAAATACAGGAACAACACATTGTTTTTTGCCACTTCTCATTTTATGGTAGGACCTTCAAATGACTAAGAATTAGTTCTAACGCAGAATTCAGATAAGAAGTACAGGCCAAAAAACAGACCCTTATGCAGAAAAACATTGGCAATTAAAGCACATAAAAGTTAATCCTAGGTATTGCTTTGTTTCACTACTTAGTGCAGCCACTCAGCATTGTAATTTCAACCTCAGGACACTCAAAAAGCAGTCTGTCAATGTAAAACTCTGATCTGAAATTTCAGATTAGATTCTATTTACATACATGGATAAAAACACCTTCTAACATGCTGTAAACAAGGCCTAAACGATCTGTATTGTTACTACCATACATATGTTGCGTGAACATGAAGTTTACAACATTATAAAAGTAAAATTCAAAGCTAAACAGGCAATTTCCAGGTGTAAATTCAGCAGCAATTTGCAGTACAATAATATGGCAAAATCATCATTTTAGTGCACATGCACTTTACCAAACTGAATGATAATTGATGCATGCGTAGTATACTTACTAATCATTGAATTTCACCCAATTGATATGCAAGAATAAGTCTGAATAAGATGAACGAAGATGGATAGCATGTCTGAATTTTGACAGCAGAAAACAGTTCCACTTTTAATCAATTTAAGACCTAGAAACAAAGTACTAAACAATGGTTTTGAAGTTCAAGTTTTATGCTCTTGATTACTTATCGTTCAAGGACACTAGAAACACACAAACATGCTGGAAAGGCAGGCCTATAAGCAATAAGGGTATGTGAAAAACAGGGGCCAATAAGAGTCTGAAACTGACGGAACCAAAACTTACAGAAATTCAGATGTTAGCTCTTATAAGAACCCAGCATGTAAACATTGAATAAATGTGTCTCACTCACTAGTAGATAACCCAACAAGACAATTAAACTCATTCGAACACTTGCATATCAACATTCAGTTTAGATCAAACAAGTAGACAACTTCATATATAGATGGTTGAAGCTAGTGGTAGTTATGTGTGTTTGATTCATGTAATCACTTATCAAATTGTCTCTTATCTTGTCTTGAGAAGTTTATGTCAGTTAATTTTAAGATAGTAATATTTTTTCTAGGCTTGGGAAATCGGTGCTTACAGTTTGCTAATTATGACTTCAGGAAATCATCAGAATGTACACAGGACTATCTGTAATACCCCAATATTTCATGGTTGAGTATTAGCTTAAATGGTTTGATAATAATACTCATATCATCAATATGGATATCCTTTTCATGGAGCTCAAACCTAAGAAACTCCACAGTTAAGCGTGCTTGGCTGGGAGTAGTACTAGGATGGGTGACCTCCTGGGAAGTTTTTTCAGGGGCATGCGAGTGAGGACAAAGCATGGTGGAAAGGCTTGTGGTGGTTTGTGGGGTCAGTTCTCATCCATGGAAGCAGTTCTGGGTGGCACCAGCGGTCCAATTGGGCCGGGGTGTTACAAATGGTATCAGAGCAACCCTGCGACTGTGTGCTCCGCCTGTCCCAGGGCACCCACCTAGCAGGGGAGGATTCTGGGGCTAGCAGAGTGCCATGTGCGCAATGAGGACGTTGCGTTCTTTGAGTGGGGGTGAGTATAATACCCCGATATTTCATGGTTGATTACAGCTTAAATGGTTTGATAATACTACTCATATCATCAAGATGCATATCCTTTTCAGGGATCTCAAACCTAAGAAACTCCAGCGTGCTTGGCTAGGAGTAGTACTAGGATAGGTGACCTCCTGGGAAGTTTTCTCAGGGGCATGCGAGTGAGGACAAAGCATGCTGGAAAGGCTTGTGGTGGTTTGTGGGGTCACCAGCGGCCCAGTTGGGCCGGATTGTTACACTGTCAAGGGGTTTAAACAAATTTGTGACTTGTCCCTACAACCCTATAGTTCATAATATAACAGCAAATATCTCCAGAAAATCATATCACTCCGCTGCACAATAAATCGAACATCCCAAATTCCAACCAATTTTTTGCCCAGAGCTCCCCCATCAATAGGCACCTTCTAATCACACTTAACCGTTTTCTGATTCCATACAGAAATTCTAATAATTCAACCTATAACCTCATCAAAACCCCTAAAGTGCATCTATATTGCTTTAATTCAAAACAGTTTATTCACAATTTAACATTTCTTTACCAAATCAAAATCAGAGCACTTCAGTAAATTTAAAATAAATAAAAAAACGAAATTAAACACATATACAGTGTGCAGAGCCCGATTTTGATTTTGACATACATAATTGGAAACCCTAGAAATCAAGGAGATAATGAAAAAGAAAGAATAATACCAAGCATGATGATTACTAAGACTGAGAGAGCAGAATTCAGGTTAAGCAGATCAACAGGCACCCTCGGTGACCAGGAAAACCCGAAAGAAAGTCTGAATTCTCTGGGCAAAACTTGCAAATTGAAAAGAGCCATGTTTCGATTATAAAAAGAGTAAACTGAAAAGATGGGCACCCAAAACATCAGTTCATGAGAGAATACTTCCTATTCCGTCTGCCTCTAGTAGAATTCTGGTGCGTCACTGATAGGCCTGGCAATGGGTTGTGGGTATCCACGAACCCACTCCACCCGCCCTAAATAAATGGGTGAAAACCCGAATAAATGGGTGAATGGGCGGGTGGTGGATGGATCAAGTAGTGGGTCGGATGGGATTCGGGTGATGATTTTCCACCTGCGAACCCGACCCACGAATCCACCAATCACCCGTTTAATATTTTATTATACATTAAAAAACAAAAAGACCATCACCAAAAATTAAAATAAGACATTTAGGGTTATGTATCTTAGTAATAATAGGATTTCTTTGTAATATGAGACTTTGTTATGGGCTCTTGCACTTTTTCACCCAAGTATGTTGGTTTCATTTTATGAAATTTAATTTGTTAAGTTGATTTTTTGTCAAAATCCCTTAATATAGTTTAGCTCTTTATTCACCCGTTTACCACCCATATCCACCCGTTCTCCCGCGGGTGATGGGTGAATTGGATGCGGGTGAAGTATTTCGTGGGTGATGGGTGGACGGGTGAAGCTTAAAAATTAAATGGGTTGGGTATTTTTGTCAAAATCCCTTAATATAGTTTAGCTCTTTATTCACCCGTTTACCACCCATATCCACCCGTTCACCCGCGGGTGATGGGTGAATTGGATGCGGGTGGAGTATTGCGTGGGTGATGGGTGGACGGGTGAAGCTTAAAAATTAAATGGGTGGATGCGGGTGATACTCCACCCAACCCAAATCCCACCCATTGCCAGGCCTAGTCACTGATGAGCGGAGAGCGCGGGCAGAGAAATTGCGTCGCCGGTCGGGAGCGGGTCGCCGGTGAGAGGAGGCGAAAGTGATGGGGACAAGTTCTCTATTCTAGGGCTCCTTGATTTTTTTGAAGAAAACTGAAGGGTCGTGGTAGGGTTTTTTGTTTTTGTTTATTTGGGTGAGGGATCGTGGTTATTTGGCTGGGGTTTTGAGAAGGAAAGCGCGAATTGGAGTATTCGCGCTATTTGTTTTTTTTCCTGACTCGACGTACTTGATTGTCACTTTATTTACAAAAAATGCCACCTCCTTGTATTGTACAGCGTTTTAATTCATGACCACTATAATTGAACCTCCGTACAATCCCTTTCTTGTACTAGTGAATTGAGAAAGGGGGACATGTTCTGATCAAATTTCTAGGAGATATCGTCAAAACGAGGATCTATGTCCTATTGGTGAAGAAAATTGGCATTGCGTACAAAAAACTTAAAAGCTCGAAATTGTAAGAATAGTTCGGGTAAGTACTCTTCTCCTAGAATGCCTCAAGCAAAAGATCTCAGTTTAACAAGCTATAAGTATAACTACAAATTACAGCATGCTTTTTATGTGAAAACACAAGCATTAATATTGTACGAACTTCAAATCTGATCATTTGCAAGATCTGGTTCGTGAGGAGATATTCTAATGCTAATGGTTTATGGAATATGCAGGAGAAGTTTATAATGCCAAAGGATGGGGATATTTATGATGGAATCCTTTCTAAGGTTGGCAATCAATGGAGGAGTCACAGGTACTAACTGAAAAAACAGTTCTTCAAGCCTGAGAAAACACAAGTTCAAAATGCAAGTCAAGTGCCGATTAATGTGAATAATGCTCAATGGATACGCTTGGTTCAATATTGGTGTTCGATTAAGGCACAAGTATAATATGCCTCAATTTGTATATCATTATCATTACCTATATAAAAAGAATGTAAGGGTCTTGCGGAATAAGTCGTGCTCCCAAATAAAGACTCTTCCTATTTTCACGTAACTGGGCTTTTGGGCTTCAAAACTAAAATCAGGCCCTGATATCCCAACTTAAACCTAAACGTCTAAGCGACAAGCTAAAGCAAGCTCTGTTTTTCCCGGATTTTGTGTTGTGTTTACTGTTTCCCCCCCCCCCCCCTTCGCAATTTAATTTCACGTTTCTCCAAATTATCTTAATTGCATTTCTCTGTCAAATATGTATAGTTTCTGCATAACCCGGATCATCATTATGAAGATTTGTTCTTTATCAAAAATGTCATCAATTGGTTGTTGTTGTTTGCTTGTCTGTCGCTACGTCTGGAGTTGCTGTTCTTCTGCATCGATGTCGATGTCCATGTCTACTAACCTGAAATATGTTTTGATATGCTTGAGAACATATTTCATGATAATGGACTAAACAATTTGGCTCCTCAATTAAATAGACATTTGACATGTTTCTTTAGTAGCCACAGTTCCTTAGTTCCCTGTTGCTAATTAACAGGGGAAAATAGGACAGATAGTTGTGACTTTTGGCTGAAATGAATTCTCCACTATTGGGAGTAGAATTTGGGAGTCAAAGAAAAAAGCTCTATATTTCTCAAATTATTTGGTCCGTAATTGGTTTTTGTTGTCACTCAGACATCATGTAGAGGATATTGAAGCAGAAAAATTGAGCCAAAGTATCCGTCAGTCCGAGTATTTTAACTTGAATTACCCTAACTGATTTGCGATTAGCCCAAGTGTTGGTGGTGCTATTCTTGTTCTCACTCCCTTTGCTGTGGCAGTTTTTCTGACTCCTGATTTTGTTCTTACTGTTGGTTTTCCCTGTGGTAGTGGTGTGTTTTATTTTGGGTGTTTGTATTTTCTGTTTTGGTTGTGTTTGTGTTTTTTATTTTTGTTGGTGGTGGTGGTGTGCCAGATGGTGGTGGATGATGAGAAGGGCAACATGACCAAGGTTCATCTTTCATGATTTTACTTGCAGGAACATGCCAATACAAAGGTGTAACACCCCAAATTTTCTACTAAAATAAATAAACAAAAATATTTAAAACTCGAGCCAAAATTTCAGCAGAGTTTCCATTGTAAATAGACATCCCAAGTTATCGACATTCTAAAAACCTGCTTAAACGGAATATTAAACCAAAATCCAATCAACAAGCGGAAGACTCTAATAAATCGGAGCGCTACCGCCACACCGCCACACCGCCACCTGTTTGTCACATCACTAAAGTCCAGTTGATAAACTATATCATCAAAAGCTGAAGTCAAAAGCATTCACCATACAAATCACAGAAACAAGTTCTATACTCGTCTTTCACTCACGATCGATGACGGCTTACTTATTCTCATTTCCCCTAAATTCGTGTTCACCTAGTCTTTTTAGTCCAATTTATCCTAAACAATTTCATTAACGCTTAGATCATAAAGATCATTGCGATGATACCAAGAGCGAACTACTCTGATACCACTTTGTAACACCCCGAATTTTCTACTAAAATAAATAAATAAAAATAATTAAAACCCGAGTCAAAATTTCGGCAGAATTTCATTTGTAAATAGACATCCCAAGTTATCGACTTTCTAAAAACCTGCTTAAACAGAAAATTAAACCAAAATCCAATCAACCCCGCGGAAGACTCAAATAATTTGGGGCGCTACCGCCACACTCACTCATAAGAATGAGTGTAAAGCTCTTCAACTTAAACTATTAATAATATTCTCAAAATAATTCTAGGTGGTCTATTTATTACAACTTAATTAACTCAATAAAAGAACAACCACTATGTCCTTGCATACGTCTATCTGAAAGCGTTCCTCACACTATCTGTATATACATAAATTTCAATCTACAAAAAGGTGAGAATATCCAACGTCAACAACGCTGGTAACTCACATCTAGTACGTAAAGCTCATTCTAAATTCAAATCAAGTCTAAACGTACAAACATGCTTCACTTTGATCAATCAAGTAGATCCTATGTATTTACTTCTACTTTATCTGCATCTATAGATACCATAGCATTTGCACTAAAGCTAACACCAATAACTATCAATCTTTACTTTAGATAACCCGTATAACTCAGGTTACCTTAATAGCTTTTATTATTAGTTTTGCATTACTGAGCTGGGCATATGGGAGTTAGGTTCCTAGGGCCATTACATCTTGGAAACGTTTAAACCCTTGACCGCATCTTGGGGGTCAAGCCACATCTTGGGGGCCCAATGTCACATCTGTAACTAGCCACATCTTGGGGGCTCTTCCCATATAGGGGTTTGTAACTAGCCTCGCGGCTCATCCCATGTAGGGGCTGGAATTGCTGATCATTGATCATTGCCACATCTTGGGGGCTCAGTTCAAAACTCAAGGACGTCTCCTGTAAACTCATTATAACACATTCGGAGTACCCATAGGTTTCACATTGCCCAAAGTCGTCTTCCACTTTACGTTATTAATAACTTGAGTAGCTTTGACTCTTAACTTCTCAATTCTCATATAAAACACATGTCATTCATTTCATCTAGTAGCATATCACACAACAATAATTTCTTTTATTTCACTTGTACTGCAGTGCTGGTACACAAGAGTCATTCTTATAATTCATCTCAAAAAGGACAAAGTAACAATCTCTTTTCTTTTGCCTTTGCTGTAACTCAGGTAGTAACTCTTTACTACACATCTTTTCATAAGTTGGTATATAACTCGTTTTTCTTACTCTTAGACTTGGTTTAGTAATCTTCGTATTAAACTAGATCATAACCGATAAAACACTTTATAACTCTTCTAGAATACATAAGAGACTTAGAAGAGCATGTTGATCTTAGCTTTAAATTTCAGTAGGCTAAGTTCATACCTATGTCACATATAAGCTTCAGATATAAGTTCTGAAACCTCCTTTTAGCAGAACTAAAACAACAAATTCTATCTCCCAAACCATCAATTCCTCATACTACAAATATTACGCTAGTAACTAGATAAAACAATTAATAGCACAACCAATTAGAGCAAGGATTGACAAGAATTAGAACTGGGCAAAGTAGGACTTGATACTTGCAATAGTTATAAGCTGAATTATAATGAATTACTTCTAGATATACTTTAAGGTTCCCAATTTCATACCAAAAGCCAATTCAATCATACATACACATAACAAGACTCAAAATGAATGTAAAATGAACCTGACGTAGTAGACGTAGTTACCTTAATTGGGATTTGCCTCCTAATTAGCTACGCCCGCGAGCTGGCTAGTTCATATGTGACAGTACGAAGGACGTCCGAAGGCGTCATTGGCGGCTGATTTTGGTGGTGGTTAGATGATTCTCACACTGGAGAACTACTTGGTTGCTGCTGGTGTTATCTGCCACTGGAGAGAGGACGATAAAAGAAGGGGCTTGGTCTGCGCGGCTCGGTGGAAGCTTTGGTGGCGTCCGCTGATGGTGCGTGATGATGATGGGTGAAGAATGGTGGTGTGAGATCTTGTTTTTATGCCCCCTTTTATTTTTTTACAAGCAAAATGAAACAAAGGGGGCTTATAAGGGAGAAAGGGGAAGTCGGTGAAAACAAGTGAGTTTCCTTATTTGGTGGGTTTGCTTAATTCCTAGAGGGTAGTATACATAAATATCTAAGTGACTTCTAAATGGCTCTAACACATATTCTGCAAACTCTAATCTTATCTTCTAGCTAATTTATATCTATTACTCGTAAACATGGTAACGTGGCTGATAAATAACATCATTCCACCTTATAAAGAACAATGCTATGTAACAATATATATATCTAATGAAAACAATAAATCACCTTCATCTTTTTTTTTTTATGCTTTAAAAATACTGGGTATTACATTCTACCGTCCTTACAAAAAGTTTCGTCCTCGAAACTTCCGTAAAATAATTTATGTAGAAATATGGGATTTCACACTCTAACCCCCTTAAAAGATTTTCGTCCCGAAAATCAATCATGTAAAATGAAATACTAACAGAAGGACATAGTGTCTCAGGTAGGGATGGCAATGGGTCTGAGCGTCTCAGACCCACGGATCCAGATCCATTTATAAGGGTCTGGATCCCCTTTTTATAGACTCATTGGATCTGGATCTGGGTCCAAGTGTCGTAAATGGATCTGGATCTGGGTCCAGCATCACAAACCCAGACCCGACCCATGGACCCATTAACATGTAAAAAAGTAAAATAAAAATGAAAAAAAAGTTTAAAACCATGTATAAAAAAAGAGTCCAAAGGAGAAAAATTGAGTTTGTTAATTTTTCAATGACTATAAATACATTGTCAAGTGATATTTTCTAATAAAAACTTTAAAACTTATGACTATTATATGATTTAGGAACAAATCTCTTTATTTATTGATTTATTAAAGAGACCCATTTAGAACCCACAGATCCACTAGACCCAGCGGATCTGGATCTAGTTATTATAGACCCTATAGGGTCTGGATCTCAACCCAAAAATATAAATGGGTCTGGATCCAGCTGGACCTGCCCCAGGCCCGGCCCATTTCCATCCCTATCTCAGGTCTCAACTAACATTTACGCATATACTTCTGATCAAAACAGAACACAAAAGGGCATGTAAAAGCTTTCTTTTACTATGCTTTCCCTGCGCACTCTGATCATTATTCTTTCTATGTCTACTATTACTTCTGTCAAAACTTTAACAAGCTATGGCTAGATATAACAAGTATTAACAGGTGTAAATTTACATACTAAAACATATTCAACATTGGGGGGACATGATCAAACATCAGACACTAGCAAATGTGCCTTACAAAATCACTAGCCAAGCTCGTATAGCACACAAGTGACAAAATTTTCGATACATGAGAACTTAAGCACAAGTCTTCCCCCTAAAGACTTAATCACCTTTTCATTGTTTCTTTTTTTTTCAACCAGAAAGTCAAGAAGCATAAAGGAAACACGAGTATTCATGTACTTGAAATACATAGAGCATGTAATATGCATTCAAACTTTAAACTCTGTAATCATCATATGCGTGCACTTAAACATCATTCACCTGTTTGTCACGTCACTCAAGTCCAGTTGATAAACTATATCATCAAAAGCTGAAGTCAAAAGCATTGACCATACAAATCAGAGAAACAAGTTCTATACTCGTCTTTCACTCACGCTCGATGACGGCTTACTTATTCTCATTTCCCCTAAATTCGTGTTCACCTAGTCTTTTTAGTTCAATTTATCCTAAACAATTTCATTAACGCTTAGATCATAAAGATCATTGCGATGATACCAAGAGCGAACTGCTCTGATACCACTTTGTAACACCCCGAATTTTCTACTAAAATAAATAAATAAAAATAATTAAAACTCGAGTCAAAATTTCGGCAGAATTTCATTTGTAAATAAACATCCCAAGTTATCGACTTTCTAAAAACCTGCTTAAACAGAAAATTAAACCAAAATCCAATCAACCCCGCGGAAGACTCTAATAATTTGGGGCGCTACCGCCACACTCACTCATAAGAATGAGTGTAAAGCTCTTCAACTTAAACTATTAATAATATTCTCAAAATAATTCTAGGTGGTCTATTTATTACAACTTAATTAACTCAATAAAAGAACAACCACTATGTCCTTGCATACGTCTATCTGAAAGCGTTCCTCACACTATCTGTATATACATAAATTTCAATCTACAAAAATGTGAGAATATCCAACGTCAACAACGCTGGTAACTCACATCTAGTACGTAAAGCTCATTCTAAATTCAAATCAAGTCTAAACGTATAAACATGCTTCACTTTGATCAATCAAGTAGATCCTATGTATTTACTTCTACTTTATCTGCATCTATAGATACAATAGCATTTGCACTAAAGCTAACACCAATAACTATCAATCTTTACTTTAGATAACCCGTATAACTCAGGTTACCTTAATAGCTTTTATTATTAGTTTTGCATTACTGAGCTGGGCATATGGGAGTTAGGTTCCTAGGGCCATTACATCTTGGAAACGTTTAAACCCTTGACCGCATCTTGGGGGTCAAGCCACATCTTGGGGGCCCAATGTCACATCTGTAACTAGCCACATCTTGGGGGCTCTTCCCATATAGGGGTTTGTAACTAGCCTCGCGGCTCATCCCATGTAGGGGCTGAAATTGCTGATCATTGATCATTGCCACATCTTGGGGGCTCAGTTCAAAACTCAGGGACGTCTCCTGTAAACTCATTATAACACATTCGGAGTACCCATAGGTTCCACATTGCCCAAAGTCGTCTTCCACTTTACGTTATTAATAACTTGAGTAGCTTTGACTCTTAACTTCTCAATTCTCATATAAAACACATGTCATTCATTTCATCTAGTAGCATATCACACAACAATAATTTCTTTTATTTCACTTGTACTGCAGTGCTGGTACACAAGAGTCATTCTTATAATTCATCTCAAAAAGGACAAAGTAACAATCCCTTTTCTTTTGCCTTTGCTGTAACTCAGGTAGTAACTCTTTACTACCCATCTTTTCATAAGCTGGTATATAACTCGTTTTTCTTACTCTTAGACTTGGTTTAGTAATCTTCGTATTAAACTAGATCATAACCGATAAAACACTTTATAACTCTTCTAGAATACATAAGAGACTTAGAAGAGCATGTTGATCTTAGCTTTAAATTTCAGTAGGCTGAGTTCATACCAATGTCACATATAAGTTCTGAAACCTCTTTTTAGCAGAACTAAAACAACAAATTCTATCTCCCAAACCTTCAATTCCTCATACTACAAACATTACGCTAGTAACTAGATAAAACAATTAATAGCACAACCAATTAGAGCAAGGATTGACAAGAATTAGAATTGGGCAAAGTAGGACTTGATACTTGCAATAGTTATAAGCTGAATTATAATGAATTACTTCTATATATACTTTAAGGTTCCCAATTTCATACCAAAAGCCAATTCAATCATACATACACATAAAAAGGCTCAAAATGAATGTAAAATGAACCTGATGTAGTAGACATAATTATCTTAATTGGGATTTGCCTCCTAATTAGCTACGCCCACGAGCTGGCTAGTTCATATGTGACAGTACGAAGGACGTCCGAAGGCGTCATTGGCGGCTAATTTTGGTGGCGGTTGGATGATTCTCACACTGGAGAATTTACTTGGTTGCTGCTGGTGTTATCTGCAACTGGACAGAGGACGATAAAAGAAGGGGCTTGGTCTGCGCGGCTCGGTGGAAGCTTTGGTGGCGTGAGCTGATGGTGCGTGATGATGATGGGTGAAGAATGGTGGTGTGAGATCTTGTTTTTATTCCCCCTTTTAATTTCTTACAAGCAAAATGAAACAAAGGGGGCTTATAAGGGAGGAAGGGGAAGTCTGTGAAACAAGTGAGTTTTCTCATTTGGTGGGTTTGCTTAATTTCTAGAGGGTAGTATACATAAATATCTAAGTGACTTCTAAATGGCTCTAAAACATATTCTGCAAACTCTAATCTTATCTTCTAGCTGATTGATACTCATCTGTTACTTGTAAACATGGTAACGTGGCTGATAAATAACATCATTCCACCTTATAAAGAACAATGCTATGTAACAATATATATATCTAATGAAAACAATAAATTACCTTCATCTTTTTCTTTTTTTTTATGCTTTAAAAATACTGGGTATTACAAAAGGCCTCAATACGTCGGTTTTGTAGTTGCACAAACTCACTACATAATTTCATTTTTTGGATAGTTGTTGTGTAATGTAAATAGATCCTATTATTATGCAAATATTTGTCTTGCACATATTGTATCAAATAACATGATTTACACACATGCGTTGCACGCACGTGCCTTTTTTTTACTAGTGATGAGATAAGTACTCTAACTTAGTTTAACTTTGTATGCAACATTCAGATTTGAGTAAAGCCCCGAGTTATTATTTCATTTTGCCAGAGCAATACGGAAACTAACATGATTTTCCCTCTTTCGGATAGAAACTTTCCGATATAGGAAAGAGATCAAGAGCGGAGAAAGATGATATTCACACGACAGGGTCAACGAGTTTCTCACAGAAGCGGGCGGATTTCGTAAGCAATCATGTTTTATTGCTTGAAGTTCAACTTATAGATTTGGAAGTTACTTGGTTATTGTATTTATAACCTTGTGTATATAGGTACAAGAACACAAGAGGGAACTGGCAAGTTTGGAGGGGTATGACGCTACACACCTAACAAAGGATGGAGGCTATGTGGAAAAATCTAATGGTCTAGAGTTTATGATTTGTAGAATAAATATTACAAAATACTTACTGCTTTCACTTGAAATGTATTTTGTTGTTTATATTTATGTTGAAATATTGTTGTAGGACACTGCCCGTAAAATGGTAGATGAAACTCTGGCGAGATCTTGTGTAAAGTCCAAGGAACAAGTAGAATAAGAAGTTTTCTGTGAATTGATGTATGATAAGGACAAACCAAATCAACGCCTGGTTGGTTATGCTCATGGAGTTTCTCGAAGCCAAATTTTGGACTAAAGGCTGAGTGGAGAAAGAATAACCTTGGGGAGGTAGGAGAGAGGTTTAAAGAAGAACTTGTGGTTGTCAAGAAGGAAAACGAACAACTCAGATCAAAGTTTTCCATTATCACTGAGGTACTATCTAAGCATGGCATCACGATCGATCTTTCAGCGGAGACACATTCTAGAGAGACACTAGAGAAACCTTCCGTCGTAGCTACTGAACGAGATGACAAGGCAGAGACACCTTCCATAGAGAGATGTGAGAAACCTTCCACTTGAGCTACACTACGAGATGACAACCTAGAAATACCTATTACGGTGACAACTTCTACTGCTGAACTTGACAACAACATGAATGATCTTGTTAGTGCTCTAACCTTAATTCTCTCATACACATAGAGTTCCTAATATTATTTATGGTCTGTACAACATCATAGTACCAGTTGTACCCTATTTTAGCGAATTTTTAAATTTCTGTAGTAATGCTTTGCTGCATCTTATTCTTTGTCTTTGTCAGTAGCACAGTACACATACCCACATAATAATGCTTTGCCTAGGGATATTCAATGACCCCAAACGATGTTAAGTTATTTGCATTTTTATTTTATTGGAAGACTTTCAAGCAATTTTGATCATCATCTGACACATCCTGTAGCAATAAAGGCCAACAGCCTATTGGAAAATCATCTATGCTACATGAAACAAAAGATTGAGTAGCATTTAAGTGAGTTAGGAAATGTGCTACTTTATTCCCTCTCCCCCCCATGTGAGACCATTTGTAGACATCAAACCCCAAGCTGTAACGCTGAAGTTCACTGACAGGCAGACCCACAGAGCATCTTATGTTAGTCCTCCCTCTGAGTTTATGAACCAAAGCTAAACAGTCCATCTCAAATTCAACCCGACGATAACCCAGGTCCCTTGTTATCTCCATAGCCCATCTCAGTCCTTCTGCCTCTGCATATTCCACCTCCCAATTTGGCACAATTCGTTAGGTTATTTGCATATTTCAGCGTAGGAAATGTTGTTTTTTTTTGTTCTAATTATTGATTACTTCTTTTCCCTACATGGAAATAACAGGAAGAAATCAAGTGTCTGTTCAAGGTTGTAAAAGGGAAGAAACACCATGTAGTAGCACTTAGGAGTGCTTTTAAAGTTTTAATACAACATGGGGTTGCACTACCTGGTGATCAGATGAGAGTGAAAGTTGAGTTCCTTTTAGATCCGAATGCGCCAGTACCAATTCCAACGGATGAAGTTCAAATAGTGAAGGAAGCAATTGGGGGTTCATTACATGGCCAAAGAGCCTCATTGAATTTAATGCACAGGTTTTTTTTCTTCGCAAAATCAAGTTTGCCACTATAATATTACTTCTTTCATGTGAAGGTCAATATGTTAAAAAATTTGTATGTTAATTATTAGGCATATGATCGTTATACTCAGCAACATCAGGAGAAGCTTAAGGGGAATATCAAAGAGAACATTAAAGAGAAGCTTAAGGAGGTCATGGTGAAGCCTACAGAGCAGCAACATACAGAACAACAGCCTATAGAGAAACCTACTAGAGTGACAACTTCTACTACTCAACTTGAGAACCACACGGATAATGGCCCTGTTAGTACTCTAACCTTAGCTCCATTTTACTCACTGTCAGTAGCTCCTTGAGTAAATCCTTCTTGAGTAAACTTTCTTAAGTTTGCATTCATTTGAGCTTAGGAAATGTTGTTTGTCTTTTGTTGTAATTATTAATTACTTTTTTTCTCTACGTGGAAATAACAGGAAGGAGTCAAGGGCCTTTTCAAGGTTGTAAGAGACAAGAAACACCATGTAGTAGCACTTGGGAGAGCTTTTAAAGTTTCAATACACCATGGGGTTGCACTACCTGACGATCAGATGAGAGTGGAAGTTGAGTTCCTTTTGGATCCAAATGCACTAGTACCAGTGCCAACGGATAAAGTTCAAATTGGGAAGGAAGTAATTGGGGGGTTCATTACATGGCCAAAGAGCCTCATCGAATTTAATGCACATGTTTTTTTTGTTTTTTTTCACAAAATCAAGTTCGCCACTATGATATTACTTCTTTCATGTGAAGGTCAATATGTTAAACATTTTGTATGTTACTTATTAGGCATATGATCGTTATACTCAGCGACATCAGGAGAAGCTTAAGGGGAATCTCAAGGGGGTTCAGGTGAGTGGTAAAGAGAACATTAAGGAGAAGCTTAAGGAGGTCAAGGTGATTGCTGGTAATGATTTGCTTATGGATAAGCTTAAGAAGGTTGGAGTGAAGCCTACGGAGAAGCCTGCTGAGAAACCTAAGCAGGTTGAAATGAGTGGTACGACGAAACTACATTCTCAGAAGTTGATCACTTCATTGCCAAAAGCTTGCAGAAATCTGAACTTATATGCTAAGTTGATGACATCTGACCCCATTGTGATACCTATGGATGCTGCCATCTTTAGTAATAAATATTCATCGAATGTGTGCAAAGAGAATATTTTCCAACTCTTGGAAATGCAGTGGTTGAAGAATATCTTCATAGAAGTTTACATTCGGTGAGTTACTCGTTCAGTTAAGTGAACTTGGTTATAAATATCTTCAAGAACTTGCAAAACAAAACTCTTAATATTTTTCATTAATGATGATGTAAATATTAATTTGAATGCCTTTTGACCTATGACTATCGTAGGTCTATTTGTGATGTCTTTGACTCGGCTTCCTGCTGCTAATATCATGACAATTTTTGCATCTAGCTCTTATATCTCATATATTAGCATTTTATAGGTGGTTGCATGAGCTTTGTCGTGAAATTCTCATCTCAAATTCTTGTGGGTTTCTAAAACCATCGATAATTGCCAACGACAATCAAGTACCAACTAGAGCAGATTATATGGATGCCCAAATGAAAGCAAATAACAAGATATGCTACTTTGCCCCTTATATGGATGCTTCCCTCATGTGTAAATATATACACAGTGTCTAAGGACAAAGTTCTAATTTTCCTACTACAACATTGATATTTATCTAGTTACTAACTTGCTTTGTATTAGGCACCATTGGATGTTGTGTGTCATCATTCTACGAGATAATCATGTGTATTGGCTTGATCCATTAGAAAATAGATATCACGATGATATTAGGCACACATTTGATGAGTGAGTTTGATTTGTAAAATTTATCTTTTGGGGGGGTGGTTTACCAAAAAATATGAAGTTATTTAATAAATTATTTTTCTTTCATTGAAATAGAGGGATGTCGAAATATCGTCAAAAGGGTGGTTGCATAAAAGACGGTGTGGTCTGTAAAACTAAATGGAAGTCAGTCAAAGTAAGTTTTTCAAGAATCTTACTCCTTTGAAAAGCAATTTCATTTACTGAAATGCTAATGTATATTTCTTGTTGTGCTAGTGCCCTATCCAAGTTGCGAGTTCAAAGTGTGCATATTATGTTATGCGCTACATGAGAGATATAATATTGGGATGGTTGAACCAAGCAAGTATTGGTGTTCATCGAATTGAACAGGTATTAAAAGCACATTTCTTTGTTGCATGCTTGCTTATTATTGTTGCATGCGTACCTTGTTTCAATTTTTGGAAAAAGTTATAGCTGTATTACTTTTCCAAATGGCATTGTCAGTACATTCTCTCTAGCTTTCCCTTTTTTTCTTTGGTAATTAAAGCTTTGTATTATGCCGAAGATCGTCCATGTTGCTTATGTAGGTTGTTGGCCTATTTTTTCAATTGTAAAATAACTGTTTGTTTGGTATTATGTTTTAGTACTTTCATGGAGAAACGAGTTACACTCAAGAACAAAGCGATGTAGTTCGTGATAAGTGGGCAAACTATATTCTAAAATGTATAACTTGCTATGAGTAGTATCAAGAGAATCTAATCAGGTATTCAAGTGTTTTATTTTATAGCTTTCATGTTGGTGTCATTGTGTGTTCATGAGCTTGATGATCAAGGAATTGATATGGTCTATGATTTGCAAAGATGTATGTGTATTTTTGTTTTTATTTTTATTAAAGATAGCAGCTTGTATTGATTAGAAAGAGAGCACCATACAATCTAAAGGAATCAGAGAGGCAATCCACATATTGTGTTTTACCTACCCCGACCCTATATGAATCTATACATCAACACCATAACAAACCTACACAAGACAAAAATGTCAATGCAGCAACAGATTTTCTGCGTGTCTGTAATCTGCGTCAATGCAGGAACAACAAATATGATTTTCTGGTGACCTGCGTGTATAATCCGTGTGTCTGTAATTGATCCATTACTGAAGCAGATATGATTCCTGGCTTTCCATCCAATATGTCAATGCAGCAACAGTTAATGCATACACCGCTTTTCTGATTTTATACTTCCCTTCTGTCTTGCTATCCAATTCATCATCCCCTCAATATATCTGATTAGAAATTGCAGTACAACATGTCCATGTCTTCACTATCTCCAGTAGATCTTGAGTTCTGGAACATTCATAGAGCAAATGTTTACGTGTTTCCTCACGAGCTTTGCAGAAAATACAGTTTATGTCTCCAAGATAATACCCTATTCTCATCATTCTATATTTTGTCAGCATTCTCTTTGCCTGGGCAGCCATAGGAAAAAGTTGTGTCTTGGCATATTTGATGTTACCCATATCAGATTTGCATGCCTTAGTTTAAGCATTATCCCTCTCAAAAACACACAACCATTGTCTATTGTATACATCCCATTAGCTGTCAAAAACAAAGTGCTCTCAGAGCTGTAAGCTGGGAAGAGCATCAGCTTATGCTTATTTAGTTTCAACCATGCCCAACTACTGTCTTGTTTAACTACATACTGCAAGAAAGCATGACATTCGTCATGTAGACCCCATTAACCCAGTTCACCCACATGTTATCTTTTTTTGATGCAAGATCCCATATATGCTTACCAATAAGGGCATAATATAGAGTTTGAAATTGTTTCATTGGTATTGAAATTCTTCATTTGTGATTATGCATGAGGTCTCAAGTGAGAGGTGAGATGATAATTTCAGCACGTTGATGGTCAAAAAATCGCTGGATCAGTTGATGGAAAAATGCAAGACTAGTGCTTCATTTCTTCTAATATTTCCTATAAATAGACTTAGTGGTATTGTAGGAAGAACTAATTATAGAACTGGAGTTTCGTTTGAGATGTAGTCACTAAACCCTCTTTTTGAAGCCTCGGGTGTCAACAATCTATGGATAATTTATGAGATATTTAATAGTGAAATATATGTATTTATCGCTTATTTTGAAGAGTGCAATAGGTACAACTTATAACATATATGTGAAACGGCGCAACAGATACAACCGGGCATAGCATTTGTTATCGCAAAAAAACAAAAAATCCAAAAGATTGCCACACAACTGGGCATGGAAAACTTGCCCCAGCTTGATATATTTGTGACGCTTTTATATGTCAAAAACATTCCCGCTCAATTATTTACCACGCTTTTTGGCGTGGAAAAATATTTCCCACTTCTGGATACTTGAAAATAACAACAAAGTTGCTACGAGTAAAAGCGCGGCAAAAAACACAATTACCAACGAAAATAAGTGTGGATGAGTTATGACCGTAAATAGCGTGGAGAAAATATAATCTGACTGCGCAATTAACCGTGGAAAAATTATGTCACTTAAAAGTGTAGCAAATGTAAAGTGTGGTTAATTATCCACATTGAATTTAGTCACGCTTTTGAAAGCGTAATAAATATTTATTTCACGCTTTTTAGTGTGGTAAACCTCCGCTTTTTAGTGTTGTTAAATAGCATTTTTGTTATCTAATGTGATTCTCAAATTCCTTGCCATGTGTAACTGGGGTTACCCAATGCTGCAGTTAAAATATCATTATTAGGATAATAACGTGCAGGAAGATGTTGTTTTAGCTAACCACCGGGTTCTTTTACAAGTCGCCAAAACTGCTTTCCCAACAAAACCCAATTAAAAAGCTTAATTTCTCGAAAACCCAACCCAAGTCTACTCTTTTTTGCACACTACTCAATGAATCTTCCATTCTTGTTTTGGAATTCCGATCTCCCGCCTCCAACTAAAGATGTGAAGGTTGCCTCCATTAAACTTCTTCTTCCTTCAAAAGCCCTTCAATTTCATGAACAAGCTTGCGCCTTGTCTCAAGTTGAGAAGGGGTCAAGTTGTTACCGTTTAGCCTTCGTAACTTTCTTTTCCTTTTACGCAGATCTTTACCAAAAGTCACTTTCCCCACACCCTTAATTATATATTCACCACAATATTTTTGTTTATTACCCACATTTGACCCCCTAAGAACCATGCCTCATTTATAACAGATTCATATCCCTCAAGGTCGACCCATAATTGTTCAAAACGGAAAGGTTTGTGTCTTCTATTTGCATGTTGTACAAAATTATCAAGTATAAGTTATATTGGAGCATGATCCAACCAATCGGGTTCAAAGTTATGAACCTTCGAATGAGGAAACACTTCCAACCAACTCTCAAGTGCAACATTTTCTTCACCTTCCCTCCAATTATCATAAGTAAATGTGTATCCTACATACCGCACCTCCCTCAATTCACCTCTATCCAATACTTCTTTAAAGTTCCTCATTTGGCACTCCGGGCGTCTAACACCAATAACAACTACCCAGTTGCTAGATAATACTTTATTAAAATCACCGATGCAAACCCACAAGTTATCACATTTAATTTCCAAAATATCAAGTTGGGTCCATTTCAAGTGCCTATTAGACACCTCTGGTCTCCCATAAAATTCAGTAAGTCGCCTTGAACAATCTCCCATCCTACTTTCCACAACCACAATATGTAGTGTAAAGTTTTGGATTGTAGTTAAAATTCCACCATGCATGTCTTTCCTCCAAAATTAAGCTATCCCCCCAGAACTACAACACTATCAACAAAAAACACCCTCATAACCAAACAACTTCTTATGCCCACCCAATTTTGTTTCAAAAAGAAATAAAATGGACATGGCCTCCCTGTGGACTAAGTCACTGAGTAGAGCAACTGCTCATAAATTGCCCAACCTCCGACTTTGAGGCTCAAGATACTCATTCCGTTGGTCGGGCTCGATTCTCAGTAACAAGAACCTTTTTCATTGCACTCACCTCACACCCTCAAACAACTTAACCAGCAGACCACCCCCCTCTCTTTTTGAAACATTTCTCCTCTTCTAACAGACGCACCACCATCCTTTTCACCATTCCCAAACTCGTTGTTAGTCGCTTCCACCGCTTCGCCTTTGGTTTTTTTCTCCAACAGCCCCCACATTAAGAAAGGTACCAGACACCCCATAATATGATTGACAAACTCGCTAATGAAACCCGCTCCCTATCCTGAACAATCCCATCGGATACAAAATTGACATCCCTCCTATCACTCTTCATAACAACCTCAACTTGCCATTTCCTGTCAGACGACTCCCCCACCCTATCCATATTTTCTAGAAGTTTCAACTTCTCTCCACCCCAATCCTTAAAAGACCCCTCCCTTTCCTCTAGGAAAATAGAATTAGTCTGCACGTTCAACTACTTATTAGCCCATGATCAATTGTAATAATATTATCCACAGGATTTACAATAGAATTAGGATATGAATCTCATTTCAGTGTCTTCCTACAACCAGGTTCCTCTTTTTATGAGAGTTTAGCAAAAAGGTGTTGATCCTTTCCATGTTCAACAACACTTTGTCTCCTCATCCCACAACTTATCGTCGAAGTACGTAAATAAGGGCCATATTGTAAACCCATCTCTTTAATATCATCTTTACCAAAAGTTTGACACTCCTTGTCGAGGTGACCAATAAAATTAAACCACATGCATAACAAAAAAATGGGCAAGAAACGATATTTAAACTGTAGGCAAATCTCACCTGTATCATCAAATGCCATTTCATACCACGTTTTAAGGGTTGATTAATATAACTCTTACATACATTTTTATCCCAACCAATAGTCAGTGGGATCAAGTTCAAAAAAAAGCCCAATATCATTCACAATAAGTTCTGCAATTTGTAAATCATGTGCACTAAACAGAAAATTCAGAATGTCCACCCAAATTTTTGAAGAGGTAAAAGTCAAATCATCAGACTTCTCATTGTCCCTAACTTCCCGAATGGGAAAAAGTTGGTTATCAAAACTGCAAGCTTGCTTGTAAAAGAAAAAGAAAAAAGAAAAAAACTACAAGGTTGATGTTCAAGCATATAATTTCAATCCTTTTCATCAACAAAGTGAGAAATCAAGGTTTTAGTGTCAATGTCCTTAATCTTCATCCCCTGATGGGCCTTCAAATTTGTTCTAAGGTAGATTTTAAGGCCCTCGTATTACATGATTTTGTGTAATTAGTTAACTGTCCCGCTAAACTGAGATCAGCGGCACCTCACGAACTTCTTACTGGGGCCGCACCATCCTATAGACAATTCTTTTTTCAACCAGATAATTTCTTGCCCTTCGTCACCACATCCACAAATTCATCTTTAGTAAGACGAAATTTTGTCCAATATCTAGTAATTGGACCTGCTATACGGAGTGAAATCCCACACCACAGACACATGAAACCAGAGGATCCACAACTTGACACAGTACACGACAAACTCTCAAAACTCATACCAGAAAACCAAAAAACTAACACTCGCAGAGTCAATACCCTCACCACACACTAGCATTGCCTACGAATCGCCTAGAACGGGAGAGACCCAATAACCATTTTTTTTAAAACAAGTATTTTCCTTTTAGGGGATGAACTAAAGGTTTCTTACATATGTACCAATTGTGTTTTTTGTTTTTTGAAAATGCACAAAAGTCGACCATAATTGGCTATGAAAATCAAAACAACATGAAGAAAAAAAATCAGAAAAGGACTTGTTGTCGGTTCAATCTTCGGGGGTATAATCTGCTATCCTGCTAAGGAGCCAAACCACGACAACATCCAGTATCTCACCACCGGAGCAACCACTAACTTTATCATCATCAACAAAACAACTCATGCTTGGGGTGTCCAACAGTTTCAAAGGATGTACAATCCACAACATAAGAACCAACTTAAAAATCTGAAACACATTGTCAAGTGTTTAAACCATTATTTACACCAACAACAACTTTGGTTTCTTCATCTTTACCTTATAAAAACATCAATTATGATGAACCTTAACTAACTTTGTTTGGTTATGAGATAGAAGAGATGTTGTAAGGTTTTCAAAAACCCGCCTTATCCGCTTTCTGGTGTAACCTCAATCAAATGGTGGTGAATTCCTAACTAATTGAGAAGTTGGGAGTTAGAATTAAAAATGATTTGGGGGCAAAGAGGCCAGGGTCTTGATCAAGCTGACTAGGGGAATGACCTAGGCAATCCATGCCCTGGAGTTAGTCGAAAAAGAGCAATATCATTGTTAAATGGACTCAAAACAAAATCTTGGGTTTAGAAGTTCAAAAATCTCAATACTTAGTAATTGGAGTTACGGTGAAAAAGTAAAGGGGGTAGTCGCCAAACAAGCACTTAAACTTAGGGGAAATGAAGGGTTGTTACATATATAGATTTTAAGCAATCTTCCATGGATGCGATTTGCTCACAGGTGGTGAGTTTATCAAGCGAACCGAACATTCTTGATTTTCTTTCGCTTCTTTTTTTTTCCTTCCTTTTTCCTAATTGATTATTTTCTATGGACCAGTATATTATTTCTGTATGAGCACTGAAGCGCTATTTTGCTTTGGTAGGTAAATGAGATCTCAAATCTTCCAAACAACCCTCCATCTCCATTCCATTCAATAGTCTCGCTCAAGATCTTTCCAACGATATCTCTTGCGCCTCATTCTGGCCCCCGGTTATGAATACATCGTTGTTAGGTTAATAGAGGATAAAACCGTCTTTTCACTACATAAAGAGCAAAATGGTCATTTCACATTCTCAGTCTATTATCTGAATCAACCTCCCAGATTAATTTAATACGTCAAAATATCCAATAGACTGAATGTCATCATCCAGCTAAGCGCTCGTGGGTTTAATCTTATCCAACCCAAGGTCGCGACGTACCAGCTGGGTTCGCATGGGTTCTTCTAGAAGCGCCAGGGCCACCAGCGGCATGGCCGCTAGCGGCTGCGACCCAAGCTTCTAGAACCCTCTTGGCCGCCCTAGCGACCCCCGCCCCTTACCTTTTCAAAGTTGTTTTCTTTCGTGCTAAGCCTTGTGAACTCTATCTTTTCATCCATCCAACCCTACTTCGTCCACTATAAATACAACCCTCCACCCTTCATTTCAAATCACTCAGTCTTCAGTAGACAACCACTTCTTAAGAACCAACCTATTGTTCTGGCTCTTCCCCCTCTTTCTTTTACTCTCTCTTGAGATCTTGCTTTATTATTCTTTGCTAAATAACCTACAGTTCAGGTTCTAAACTCTTGAGGGATCAAATCAACTTTGTTGCTTTCCTGATTATTTTCTAGTCACTAAAATGTTGATATCATGCTAATCATGCCCTTTATTGCTTCCTAAACACTGTCTTTCATTCTTGTAAATAATCATGTTCTGTCGTTGTGCTGCTCAACTTGTCAATAAAAATTGCATGTTCAAATATGGTTAAATAATAATGTTGAAATGCTTGTGATGAACCAACTAATAGTTTAATCTAGGTTGTTAATCCGATTTTGTGTAGAAATTATGTCATTAACATATTAAGCAAACTTGAGTTAGTAGAGGTCGTCATTTACATGGGCGAGTTGGGTGCCTAAGACGACCTTTCCAATTCATACATTCGCTCTCGAACCCTCATTATTGGGTACTCATATGTTTTATATGAGCAGGAATCTTTCTAAAAATAAGATTAGTCCATTTATCCAGCTACTGAGCCGTCCTTTTGGTAATGCGTCGGTAGCAGAATTTTGGACCCTTTCATTTTTTTTATTCAATTCAATGTCTTTGAAATGCTTTTCTAACTCAAAGGTTCCTTGAACTTATCTAATCCCCCGATTCAATTACAAATCATAATTTTATAAGGATCGCAAAGCGACAGGGTACTTACAATGGCCCTTTTATTACCTAGCCAACTCAGTATGTTCTTCTAGACATTTGCAGATATAGGGCAACTTATAGTTTAGAAAATTATAGCATTTTATTCTATTTACCAAAGGGATGCGGTTGTAGTTGGATGACAAGTTTTTATATTTCACATGCTATATATCAATTAAGCATGGGTTTGAAGTGTTTAACGTGATAACAACTTTTCAAATGTCAACTTATGTATACTTTGTCGAATGTAGGTTTATGAAATCTTTTTTTGCACTAGGTGAATTACGTTGAGCTGTTTAACAGGACAATACCACGACTATAATGACGTTGCTTAACATGGCGCCCTTTATGAGGAAGTTGTTACGCTTATTGCCAGCTTGGTCCCCAACCTCCAAGAGTAGAAAAAGTTTCTATACACCGGCAACCCACCAACCCAAATTGACGAGTTTATCCCATTAAGATGACAATTCTTATAACCTTTATTTGATACAAACCGGCAAACTGCCACCTAACTTCGCCATTTTAAAGACTAATCTATTACTAACCAATAAACTTTTAGGCCATTCTCGCGTCCAATCTTACCTAAGTCGTAAACAAATAAATTAGTTTTTCTGATTACTTTTGGAAAACTATTTTTATTTTTGAAAAGGTAAACACTTTGTAAAACCCTAAAACTCTAAAACAAAGGAAAAAAAGAAATAAATAATCATTCACTTATGGTGGGGACTAAGGAGTAGGGGTGAGCGCAAGCAGGTACCCACTTGAAATCTTAGTATTTGGTATTGAAATTGGTTAAAGCAGTTCCTCAAATTTGGGACCCAGAGTTGGAATTGGTTAGAGTAGTTCCTCGAAACTGATACCCAGACTAGGAATTGGCAGATCCAATTCCAATACCAGGTACCCAATTCGCATCATCCCTCACAGAAAAAAATTGCTTGACATCTTGTCTCGTAGAATTTTAATGGGAATAGTGGAATACTATCCAGATACTATGAGTCACGATTGTGCGACAATTCCAAAAAAAAATATTACAACATCGAAAAGATCAAAATTGTAACGTATGCAATAGAAAAACTAAAGTAGTGGTAGCATTGGTAGGCATTGTAACTTGGACCCACCATGTACTCAGTTATTGGATTTGGTCCCACCAGGTACCCAGTTCTTGGAATTGGTCCCAACAGGTACCTACTGGGTCGTGGGTCTAGAAAAATGATACCCAGAATTGGAATTGCTTCCAAGCAGGTCTGAATTTTTGGACCCAGAATTGGAATTGGCCGGACCAATTCTAGGTCCGGACCCGCCAGGCCCAAACCAATTCCAGGACCAGGTACCCAGGACCCATGCTCACCCCTACTAGGGAGTAGGGACTTTAGTCTATATTGCTTCTTTTATTTTTTATTTTATTTTTTTTTGTGTGAGGGAGTAATACATTTTAAAAGAAGCAACAGACTAAAAGTTTTTGGAGATACCCTCTAGCCTTGCTCTGTTAGCAAGTTTATGGGCTTCCTCTACATACATTCTAGGTAGTGATTGAATTAGACACTTATTGAAAGCAAAAGATGTGCGGTGTATGTCTGCAAGGATATTCTTGATTTCCATCGATGCCTGGTCTGTGTGGTTGAGGCTCCCGACGAGCTCTTGACAATCCGTAATCAACGCTATGTTTCTCAATCCCTTCGCTTTGCACCACCGCATTGCTTGAACACACGCCAGTGCTTCCGCTTGTACCGCTGATTCTGCTAGCCTGAAAGTCATTTTCGCCCTCTTTTGCTGCTTGTGGTTCGTGTTCATTGATGAGTAGCCATGATGTTCCCGCCCTCCTTGTTTCTCGCGACCATGATCCATCCAGTATTACGCCTCTCATGTCCTCCAAATTCTCTTGTCCCCTGCAGTACACACGTTGTGATGGGTGTAGTGGTGATCCTCTGTTCAATAGTTGCTGCCCCGCTTATTTTCTCTTGTGACCATTGCTTTATCTCCTCTTCTTCTTGTATCTGCGCTGCTATGATGCCCATGATTGTGTTTGGGTCTGGTGCAACTCCCCTGAAAATTATCTCGTTTCTGTGGAGCCAGATGCCTCTTGCTATTGCGACAAAATATGATATATTTGCTTTGCCCTCTTTTCCTTGTTTTGCGAAATACTTCCATAAATTTTCCATCCATTGTAGGAAAGGAATGGATCCACTTTGTTCCACATTTAGACCCAACTTTCCTGCATTCCATATTCTTTGTGCCATTGTACAGTCCCAAAAAAGATGAGTTATAGATTCATGGCTGGTGCCACACAAAATGCACACATTATCCGTGATGCAGTTACGTTTAGCAAGGTTGTCCATAGTAGCCAAAGCATTTTGTCCAAGTCTCCACATGAAAATTTTCCATTTTGGTTGCATCTCCAAATTCCAGAGAATTTTCCAAAACCGCATTTCTTCCCTTTGGTTGTGAATAACCTGGTTGTTCTTATGAGCAATAAGAGCATAGCCCTGTTTGACACTAAATTTGCCATTTCGGGCGCCCTTCCAATGCCAAGTATCCTGTGCAGGACTACTTGGGAGATTAATTGATAAAATTGAGGTTGCTGTTTCATGCTTGAACCACTTCCATACCTTGCTGATCTTCCACTCATATGTATCTGTGTCAATGAGATCACTAACCAAAATTGGGCATACCTAGGGTTCTTCATCATGTTCTGTGTTAACATCCATCCGGAGTTCCGGTGTGCCTTTAGGGAGCCAAGGGTCTTCCATGATTCTCGTATTTCTTCCTGTCCCGATTCTTTTAATGAGACCCTCTTTGATAGCTCTTGATCCTCTAATGATGCCTTTCCACCCCCACGATCAGTGTTGTTGCTCAGCTTGTGTTGTTATTGTGTCTAGTGGTCTCTCTTTATATTTGGCTCGATATACCCTTGAGATGAGGATGTCCTCCTTTTCTTGTATCCTGAAAGCTCTTGGCTAGCATGGCCTTGTTGAATTCTACTAGAGATCGAATTCCTAGCCCACCTTTGCCTTTTGGTTGCGCCATGAGTTTTTTGCTGCGCCAATGAATTGGTTTCTTATCTTTAGATGACGTCCACCAGAATTTATTGATGATGGAATCGATTTTGGCGCAAGTCTGTTGGGGTAACAGGAAGATGGACGCGATGTGCATAGCCAGTGTCACCAATACCGAGTTGATCAGTACTAGTTTCCCTGCTTGAATTGAAAAATCTCGTTTGGCAGCTTGCTAGCTATTTCTGTACTCGATCAATTAAGAAAGAAAAATCATCATTCTTGCTCTTGGTGAACGTTACCGGTGTTCCCAAGTACATACCCACTTCTTCTTTGCTCTGGACTCGTATAGTTCTCCTCATCATGTGTTTGAACCGCATTGGAACATTTGGGCTGAAGATAGCAAAAGATTTTTCCAAATTTATCATCTGGCCCGAGGCTTCACAAAAATTATTTAGTACCTGATTCATGGTGTCACAGGATTGTGGCGTAGCTTTGAAGAATAGCATTGCATCATCTGCAAAAAACATGTGGGATATTGCTGGGCTTGCCCTTGATAACTTTATTCCCTGAAGTAGTTTTTGTTGCTCCTTTTCTTCCATCGCCCTTGATAGCACGTCCATGACTAGAAGAAACAGATACGGAGATAAAGGGTCTCCTTGTCTCAAGACATAGTTAGCCTTAAACTGTAAGGAGTGTTCTCCATTGATCAAGATTGAGAACCTGACAGTTGTCATGCATTCCATGATAAGCCTTATCCATGCTACTGGGAAACCCAGTTTGATGAGTAAGTGGTTGAGGAACTTCCAATTGACTCTGTCATATGCCTTGCTCATGTCCAGTTTCAGTGCCATATAATAGTCTCGACCCTTAGTTTTTTTCTTCATGTGTTGTAATAGCTCATGAGAAATTAAGCAGCTATGGCTTAGTAGCCGTCCTGGAACAAAAGCATTCTGCTTGTCGCTGTAAGGACCCAGGATTTTCATCCAATCCTTTATATTGTGTATTGGTTTCCAAGGAGTGTGTCCTTATAGAAAATTTGTAAGTTAGGGGTTTAGATAAGTTCAAGGGACCATCGAGTTAGAAAGGATTTGTAAAGACATGAATTGAATAAAAACCATGAAAGAGGCCACAAAACTGCTATCGGCGTTTTATCAAAGGGACAAACCGAAGGGACAAACCAATAGCGCGAAAAGTGAACTAATCATGTTTTTAGAAAGACTCCTTCTTATATAGAACATATAAGTACCCAAGAATAAAGGGTTGGGGGGAGAAGGTACGAGGTGGGAAGGTGTTAGGCACCTAACTCGCCCGTATTATGACGGCCTCTACTAACTCAAGTTTGCTTAATAATTTAAAGACATAATTCTCATGCAAAACCGGATTAACAGCCTAGACTTAGACTATTAATTGGTTCATTACAAGCATCACAACATTTATTTTTAACACTTATTTAGACATGCATTCGATTTGACAAGTTGGGCAGCACAACGACTATACAGACAATATTTAGGAAGCAATAAAAACGTTACTTAGCATGATATCTACAATATGACTACTAGAAAATAAACAATTAGGCAATTAATTTAATTTGAGCCCTCAGGAATTTGTACCGGAACTGTAGGCTATATTTGACAAGAATAGTAAAAATAGATCTCAAGTTTGGAAGAAAGAGGGGGAAGCTCAGAGTCAATACTACTGAGAATAGAGGGTGTCAACTGTAGACTGTGTGTTTTGAACTGAAGGTGGAGGGTTGTATTTATAGGCGTGGAGGAGTAGGGTTTGAAGGCCGAAAATGAGCTGAAAGTCGAATTGAGCTTGAAAAATGAGTCGGGCCAGAAGCAGGGTCAGCGCCGCTAGCGGTCCTGGGAATATGGTCAGCGCCGCTAGCGGAATCCCAGGGCCGCTGACGGCTGTCAGCTGCCAGCTGGATGTCGTCATTGTCCATTTTTATTTTCCGGAGGAATTTAAATATTCCGAAAAATGTGAAAAGACCGTTTTACCCCTAAACGGTAAAAGACGGTTTTACCCCTAAATCGCAACTTGGCGACCAGGAGTCGGAAAGAGGCATGAGACATGTTGTTGGAAAGCTCTTGAACGGGGCTTTTGAATGGGATGGGAATAAAGGAGTGTTTGGAGGAAAAACCTGAGACCTTATCTTAACTATTAAAGCAAAAATAGCAGTTCAAGTTTATAAATTACTCCTTTCATCATCGGGCTTTTGCGGAGAAATCTGAAGGCGCTTTTTTGGCGTCTACAGAAGCCCCCACTTTGATCGAGCTTGAGTAAAAGCGAAGATCAAAGTATTCCGAAGGCGACATGCAGGATGCTGATGTGCACACGGTGTGTGAGAGTGTACAGTATCTATGCATATGAAGACAAACCTGGGTTGGGACATGCTCGTAGCGTGCTAAGATTTCATCTCTGTGAACACAAGAGAAAATACAGGTTATGGTAGCAGGATAGAACACCGCTCGTAGATGGTCTAAACGTCTGTTGGGGACCTGTATTCAGAGTGAATGAAAAAGATAGTAATACTTTGAGAATGATCAATGTGGAGTGCTTCGATAAACAGTGACTAAACACCGCTCGGCGGGTGTCGAGATCCCGTCCCTCTACGAGAAACGAAAAGGTCAACCAGACAGCGCGATTAAAAATAACGGCTGTAAAAAAATGATTAGGACATATGAACAGCTTAAATGCAATAGCTTAAGCAATCATTGACTGAAACATAAAAAAAATAATGGACAGTATAACCACAACAGTTTAAGCAATCATTGACTGACACAAAATAAGTAACCTCGCAGAGGGACAGTTTAACCGCAATAGCTTAAGCGATAATTGACTGACCCCAAAAATTTGTGACCTCGCAGAGGGACAGTTTAACCGCAATAGCTTAAGCGATCATTGACTGACTCCAAAAATTTGTGACCTCGCGATAGGACTGTTTAACCGCAATAGCTTAAGCGATCATTGACTAACCCCAAAAATTTGTAATTTTGAGTTGTTTAGTAAGGCCGATAGAATTTCCGGGCTTTAAAAATAATCTGGGCAGTTTGAGCGGTAAGAGTTGTTGTAGTGTAGATCCGAGTTTCAGTATCTGGGACCTGCAAAAATAAAAGGGCTAGTTTTACCTGAAATTGTTGGTACCGTAAAATGGGCCAACCGTCGAATTTGAATTTGTGGGCTGGAGTACTTTTCTCCCGTGCGCTTGGTACTGATATTTGCCACAAACGAACTGAAGTAACGAACTTTGGACTGGAAAAAGGGGCCGTGGGACAGCAAGTGGGCCCGTGTGTGCAGGTCTGCAGGGCCGCTAGCGGCCCAGGCCCGCGCCGCTGGGCCTTTGATGAAGGACGCTAGCGGCTCTGGCCAGCGCCGCTAGCGGCGCTGAGCTTGAGCCGAGTAAAAAGCGCTTCGGCGCTTCCTTTTTTATTCGCGTGCATTCTTCTTCTTCACTGAGCTTTATTGTCGAGAGAAAAATTTTCGAGCTTCCTCCATTGTTGAGTGCTCCACTTTGCTTGAGGCAAGTCGATTCTTGACCGAATTCTTTGGTTTTTTTCTTGAACTTGCTTATTTTTCCGCCTAGTTGCTGAATTTTGGGTTGCATTATTGAATGGGTGCCTGTACTTTGCGAATCTGAAACTTTAAATTTCCCACTTTTAGAGAGAGAAATCTTCATTGTATTCCCATGGTTCCCGCGGATAAGGAAAAACGTCCCATGAGTGAGGAGGAGTATGACCGGAGCCTTTTCCGCACTGGGCTACCTTCTACTAGTGCACCTTCGTCTAGTCATGCGGATGGAGCTGGGTTGTACCAGGATTCTTTCATGCGGCTGGACTGGCGCCCGGTTGGGGTTTGGAACCACAGTGTTCTATTACCGAATAGGAAGAGTCATCTGTCTAACTTGGAGCTGGTATGTTTTCTGACTTTCTTTTTTTATGTTCAGTATATTTGAACTGAATATTGAAACTGTTAGTGCTTCGGCACACGAACAAATTGGGACTTGTCCTGGATTGGTTTTCAGCTGCATATAATTTGTGTAGAATTATTTTAGCTGCATCTGTAGTATATCTGGGGTGTTGTGGATAATTTGTTTGTTTGCTAGGGTGTTGGATTTTTGTTGCAAGCTCATTGGGCTACCTCCCATTGGGCTATGATGATGGAGACCTTTTCCGTGGGGGCTAGAAACTTGGTATTGGGCTCAGGTCTTGACCATTTCCTGACTGTTATCCCTGCTTGTCACTCGGGGGATTCTAGGATCATTGCTAGGGGGCTATTGGAGAGGTTTTGGGATTCCACAAACACTTTCCACACGCCTGTAGGAGAGATGTTCCCCACCCCTTATCAGTTTGCTGTGCTGACGGTGCTATCCTTTAGAGGGCGTTGTATTCGGTATGACGCGAGCTATTGGCGACAGAGTGGCAGTTTGCTTGAGCTATATGGGCATGTGTCTGCCCACTTTGATAAGGATCGGGTCTCTTTGGTGCGGTTGTGGGGGGCCTTAGCGGAGCAGGGGCTTACTGAGGAGTAGAGGGCCCATATTTTCCTGGTTTGCTTGCTGGGGTCGACCATCTTTGCTCAGAAGAAG
The DNA here is from genome assembly GCA_038025085.1 of Tetragonia tetragonoides. Taxonomy (NCBI): domain Eukaryota; kingdom Viridiplantae; phylum Streptophyta; class Magnoliopsida; order Caryophyllales; family Aizoaceae; genus Tetragonia; species Tetragonia tetragonoides. The sequence goes on along the minus strand of CM076146.1, from coordinate 13,845,201 downwards.
AGCGTATGTCAAGTCGGTTTCCTGGCATGTTTAGAGGATTTGACCAAGGTCCATGAGTACAATTTCGGTGCTTCCGCGTATGCTTCCTTGGTGAGATGGTGTCGCTGGGCTTGTAGGCCTAAGGAGACGAGTGAGAGGGCATCTATCTCGGGCCCATGGAGGATACTGGAAGTAGGCTCTCATACTTCACTCTCTCTTTTCTTTTTTTGCCTATGCTTTTGAATGTGGAAATCATCCTTTTTGTTTGCTTGTATGGCAGCTATGGTTCTTTGAGTATTTTCCGGCTTTCGGTCCTCACCGTCCTGTTTTGAGGATGTTCCCATTAGGTTCACGGTGGATTGGTAGGGATAACCACTCGTTTACCTCTCTGGAGCATTTTCGGGCCATCTTCGAGAGCCTTGCCGCATCCATGGTATGTTGTTGTTGACTTGTGCTTTTTTTTGGTTCATTTGATGTGAATGACCTTTTGAACTGGTAACCTGCAGGTGTCATGGTCCGCTTTTCATGGTATTCCTGGGGTTCCACCCCATATTACCCTGGAGTCCTTTAGAGTGTCTTCTCTGCGGGTGGTCTTTGAGGGGCCATTTGGCTTTGTATGGTACTTGGAGGACCGCTTGACTCGGCTGGTCTATCCTTCCCTGGGTAGTCACCTGGTTCCGGAGGATCCTCCTTTGACCATGTTTTAGTTGCGTGGTCTGAGTGTGCGGGACTTGGGAGTCGTGATCCGTGGTATGGCGGCCACGGAGTTTCTTATGCCGGAGGTTGTTGGCTTGGACCGCACGGCTGTGTACCTGGCTTACTGCTTGGATCGTTTGATGCCGGACCTTACTTCTGAGGTAAGAAACTTATCTACTCTTTTCAGCTGTATGTGTGATATACTGACTTCTTGTGTCTCGCAGGCATATCGTCTAGCTCCTCAGGGCCCTAGGAGGTCTCATTCTAGAGTTCCTCGGGGTCAGCCCCCAAGCGTGACCTTGCCGACCAATGAGGTGAGGTACATCGGGGAGAGTGGGGGACGCATAGTGGAGGAGTTCCCCCTTCATATGGCTAACGGAGAGGCTGTGGAGGGCTTGCCCTTGCCTGAGGGTTGTACGGGGTGAGCTCCTTTTTATCCCTTCTTGTGTTTGTGTTTGCTTTTGAGTGCTAACTCTATGTCGTGGCTCTCTCTTTTTTTGTAGTTGAACCGGGAGCAGACCTCTCAGATCTTCAAGCTCATTCACCTGCTGAAGAAAGGCTATGGTCGAGTAATGGGCAAGGGGAAGAGTTCTCGGTCCAAGACCGTTGATGTAAGTAGACTTTTATCTTTTGTTTAGCTAAGTGAAGTGCTTAACTTAACATCTCAACTTTGATTATCTGCAGATGTCCCAGTCTTCGTCTTCAGTGGGACCTCGACATTCTTCTGCTGCGAGGGCCTCTTCGGTGAGCAGACCGTCTGTTGCTCGTTCACCTCCCGTAGCTGTGACTAGGCCTCCTGTTGATGAGGCGCCTGGACCTTCTGTGCCGTACATTCCTGAGATGTTCTCCCCTATGGGTTTTCAGCCTTCTCTTGATAGCAGGCCCATTGTTACCCCCACGACTGGAGGTTGGGCGAACGCCCCTGGATGGGATGTGCCTGATACTGGGCCTTCGCATCAGGATATGGCTATGGATTTCGCTAGTCAGGTCACAGAGAGTTTCTTTACCGCGGGGTTTCCGGCAGGTACCCCTATGCGCGCACCAGCATATGATAGGCGGGACATGAGGCCCGACAACAGCAGGCCCATTTATAGTTCTTCTCTCCATTATTCGACTGGGAACTATGGTAAGGGGCTGTCCGTTGATGATGAGGCTGACAGCAACGGTGGTGACGACTCTGGCTGAGCGATGTTGGATTTCCTTGTAGACATTGATCTTGAGATTTTGAACTCCTGTTTTTATGCATTTTTATGATATGTATGATATGATGACTCGACTATGCCCGTCTGATCTCTAAGTGTGCAATGTGTTATGCAGTAGGAAAAAGTCACTATTTAGGGAATAAAATCAAGAAAAGGGTAAAAGTTTGCAAGAATCCACAAAAATTATACATATTATACCCACTAAAAAAAATGGAAAAATAATTTTAAAAAAAAAGAAAAATTGAAAAAAAGATAAAACTAAGTGAGTCTCGGGCTTTGTAATTCAGCGCGCGTATCAAAACTGGGCTTAAATCGGGCAGACCGGATCAAGGGAGCGAGCTGGAGGGAGAGGAAAAATCGGACCGGGCCAGGGTTAGGGCCGCTAGTGGCTCTGGGCTGGGCCGCTAGTGGCTCTGGGCTGCAGGATAAGGCCGCTAGCGGCGCTGACCAGGGCCACTGACGGCTCTGGTTTGGGCTTTTTTTTGGATTTCTGACTTCTTTGGCCCGCGTTTTTGCCTATAAATAGGATTTACGGGATACTTGATGTTGTATCAATTTTCTGACCTTAGCTCTCTCAAATTTCCCAAAATTTCTACCATGGTGAAATCTTTTGAAAACCTGTTCGATGCCTGGTGCAAAAATCTGACCGTAGAAGACAAACTTGAATTGGCTCCATTCCATGTTTCTACCTTGCTGACCTTAAGACCAACAAAAATATTGTGGCCCCTTCTTCGATCCGCTTTGAATTATTGGGACCCCGATTTGCATGTCTTCCGTTTTGGTAACTCTGAATTATGCCCTTTAGTTGAAGAATTTGCTGCGATCAATAATATGCCTGATGTTCTTCCCCCAGCTATGCCTTATGTGAGAGATGGTTTTAGGGATCAGTACAAGAAATCCTTGGGTTTGCCATCTGCAGAAGCCAAAAGCATGGTTCTTGTTGTCGATGTGGACTTGATTCAACTCTGTGAAAAGTTTGCTATTTCTTCTGAAAAGAATGCAATATTCAAGCGTTGTCGCCGTCAGGCTTTTGTACTTTGCCTGTTAAACCGCCTATTGTTTGCTAATGCAGAATCGCCTAACTTGGGTAGAGCCTCGTTGTTGCGAGTGGTTAATCACATGGTTGAAGGCCATTCTCTTTTGCATCTGGTTGTAGGGGAAACTATTATTGGGCTCGACAGGTTGAAAATTTCTCCTCATGAAGCTTTTTCTGGCAGCCCTCTGCTGCTTCAAATTTGGTTATGTGAGCATCTGAGGTTAATAGAGTCGCCAGATAATATGATAGCTTGTGTCCTCGGGCTTGGTCAAAGAAAACCTATACCGTCGCCAGCTTCTTGGTTAGGAAAAGGCTATATTCTGAAAAGTCCCTTGCTGAATGGGACGCCTTTTTCCATGCGGGACCTGTTATCCATTGTCATGTGTCCTGGTGGAGATTGACCTCCTTAGTGGCTTGTAATAATTTGGTTCCTCATACTACCATACTGGGTTTGTACAGGGCTACTTTCTTCTTCCCTTCTAGGGTGATGAGGCAATATGGGTTGAAGCAGGTTATTCCTCGTCAGGAAACTACGAGACCAACTATCGTAGCTTTAACCACTGAGTTTTCTACGGATTGGGGAAAGTATTGGCGTAACCGGGACTGCTGGACTGTACCTCGAGTGATTGCCCCAACTCAAGTTTCTGAGACCTATCTGAACTGGCTTTCCTGCGGTGATGGAGAAGCGAGACGAGCCCTTCGTTATGAGGAGTGGGACCAGCTAAAGCCTAAGTATGACTCAAAAACAGGAAGTAAGAAAAGAAAGGAAGGGCCTCAAATGGGAGGCTATCATGTACTGAAAAGAGGCAAGCCCCCAGCTCAAGGAAGCGATCACAGGTCATCCTCAAGTCAGGGTCCTTCAAAGAAGAACTCTTCAACGAAGCCTTCTAAAGGGAAGAAGGATAAAAGTAGTTTTCTAGGAAAGCAAGTCTAATTTAAAGAAAATAATAATAGGAATTTGTTTAGCTTAAACCCTCATAGTTGCATTGATTATTTTTTGTTTGTAACCTTAATGAGTTAAGAATTTTTGCAATGTAAGCTTATTCGTTCAGTTTGAATAAAGATTATCCATTTTTGAATGAGTTGAAAGGAATTTTGGATTGATTTTGGTCGGGCCCCTTCAAAGGGTTACCTACGTATCCAGTGTGGAATCAGGCCAGCGTAGTTCGTTCAATTGTGTATGTCTCTTTTTTTTTAATTTTTGGAATTTTTCTTTTTTTTTTTTAGACGTAGCACTTCTTCAGTTGGTTCATATTGGTGAGCTGGCTGAACTCGATGCCATCAATTTCTATGAGTCTGACTGCGCCTCCTGACAGAATGTCTTTGATGATGAACGGGCCGGACCAATTTGGTCGAAATTTGCCTCTGGGGTCGGTAACTGGGCCACGTAATTCTTTCCAAACTAAGTCCCCTTCCTTTAAATTCCAAGGTCGGACCTTTTTGTTGAATGCTCTTGCCATGCGTTGCTAGTACATGTGGGAATGGTCTAGGGCCCGTAGGCGTTTTTCATCCGTGAACATGAGCTCTTCGTAGCGGGCTTGTAACCATTGGGTTTCGGGAATTTCACCCTCTAGGGCTATCCGCATGGAAGGTAGTTGGACTTCTATGGGTAGAACTGCTTCCATTCCGTAGACTAGGGAATAAGGTGTTGCTCCTATAGAGGATCTTATGGATGTCCTATATCCCCAAAGGGCAAACGGGAGTTTGATGGGCCAATCTTTGTAGTTTTCTATCATCTTTTCAATGATAGTCTTGAGGTTATTGTTGGCGGCTTCTACTGCGCCATTGGTTTGGGGACGGTAAGGGGATGATTTGTGGTGCTGGATTTTGTAGTTCTTGAAGAGGGTGGTTGTCTCGGCTTTGAAGTGGGATCCATGGTCACTGATGATTTCATGCGGAACACCGTATCGGCAAATGATGTTGTTCTTTATGAATTTGGACACTTGTTTGGAGGTAAGGACGGCATAGGATTGGGTTTCGACCCATTTGGTAAAATAGTCTATGGCTACTAGGATGTATTCATCTTCTCCCGAGCCCTTTGAGGTGATCTTAACAATGATATTTATTCCCCATGCGGAAAATGGCCAAGGGGATGTGAAATTGTGGAGCATTGAGGGTGGCATATGCTGCAGGTTGACATATATCTGACATTTATTGCACTTCTTGACAAAGTCGTAGCAATCCCTTTTCATAGTGGTCCAATAATATCCCAACCGTAGGATCTTTCTAGAAAGCATTCGACCATTCATGTGTGGCCCGCACACACCATTGTGTACCTCGTCCATAATCTTTGCGGCTTCTTCGGAGTTCACGCATCTGAGGTTGACCCCGTTGTAGGATATTTCGTACAGAACCCCCTTGTATTCTATGTATTGCGCCGCTAAGAGACGGATAGCCCTTTGAGCTCTTAGTGGTGCATCTTGAGGGTATATTCCTTTGGTGATATAGTTGAAGACGTCTTGGTACCAAGGATCCTCTTCGGTTGGAGCCAAAGTCATCTCTGTGTCGAGGTTGTTGTAAAAGGTTGGCTTGCTTCTTCTTGTGGAGCGGCATTCTTGAGAGAGTTCAGCCACTCAAATTCCTGTAAAAGTGAAAATCTGCATTCTTGCTTTGCGAAGTTTACTTACATTGCTTAAATTGATTAGTTAATGATTTGTGCAACTTTGTATTCATTGGATTTATCAATAGCTAAACAAAGAAAGAAATGAGCAAGAGGACTTTTTATTAATTTGCAAAAAGAGATAAGCACACATGACTTTAGAGAAGAGGGTCTCTAATACCCGTAAAAAAGAAACTAGACTTAGAAGGAAAGTAAAAAGGGGAACACCTCCTATTCAAGACTCAACCTAATGATTTATCTAGGACCCTAACTCGACAAAACTTGGGGACTCAGACTCGATTCCTCTAGCTCTTGCGGGTAACCAATTAATTCCAGGCTTCCTCTTCTTCCTTTAGAGGCGGTAGAACTTCTCCACTATCTATGATCTTCTGTATATCATCCTTCAGGCGAATGCAGTCATCCGTGTAGTGGCCAAAGGTCTGGTGATAGCGGCAGTAGGTGTCTTGATCTTTGTTCATTTCTTGGACGTTGGATCCTATCATTGTAGATGTTTGGTGGCCTATAATGACGATCGGAATGTGTCAAATGGGCCACACCTATGGGTGATCTGGTTTGGACCTCCCATACATCTTCTTCGTCACTGTCCCATATTCCGACAATCTTGAGTCCCAAGGCATCTTCAACACTAATATGTAGGATTGCACCTAAAGGGTTGTTTGAGTTGCTGGGCGCTTGACCAGGTTTTGGTAAGGGTATGGTACCGTTCTCAATTCTATCTTGAATAGCATGTTTAGGAGTCCAACAGTTTTCGGTGTCATGTCCTTTTCCTTGATGGTACTTGCAGTATTCCCCCACTTTCCAGTTGCGACTCTTAACAGATGGTTCTGGAGTAGGTCCGATGGGCTGCAGCAGATTATTTTCGATCATTCTTTCAAGAGCATGTGACAGAGTCATTCCAAGAGGGGTGAATTCTCTTGGTGGCTTTCTTTCAGCAAAAGAATTCACAGCAGCTACCTCATTAACCTGAGTACTAGAGGAGGCCCCAGCAGTTGTCCTCTTGTCTCTCCCATAAGTGAACGACTTAGGGGTGACCTGGTCCTTGTTCTTGTTGAGATCATCTTCAATGAGGATGCCAACATCATAGAGACGTTGGCATGAGTCGATGACCTGATATTGAAGGTGACTCTTATAGGCTGGTTGCAGGTTCTTAATGAAATGCCTGATTTGTTCAATTTCAGAGGGTCTTTCCACCATTTCAGCTATCTTGGATTTCCATCAACGGAGGAATTTAGTGAATCCCTCATTCCTCTCTTGAGTGGTAATTTCAAGCTCCCTCAAAGTGATGGGGAGAGTAACGTTGTCCTTGTATCGAGCCATGAAGACCGTGGTAAAATCGGACCAAGTTGGGTAGCTTTCCAGATCTAGGGAGTGGAACCATCGTCGAGCATGTGTATCAAGGGTCTGGAGAAACAGATGGGCATAGAGTTTCTTGTTAATTCCCCTTAAAGCCATAGCGGTAGTGAAGGATTTCAGGTGGTCCTGTGGGTTGTCGACTCCCGTGAAGGTGGGTACTTCAGGCATAGAGAATTTGGCCGGAAGCTTACCCTTGATCTTAGTGTCAAACTTTCCTACATTGGCACTATAGTTGGAGATCAGGCCGCTACTCTTGAGCACGGAGGTGATCTTAGCCAGCATGACATCTGACCCTTCTTCCTCGGAATCGGAAACGGAAGGGATCCTTGACTCCTCTTCTCCTTTCCTCTCTATATCTTCAACCTTGAGTCGTATCCTTTCTAGCTCGCTCATGAGCTCATCCAGTCTCTGATCAGTAGTCTTTGGCATTGTGAAGTCGGGAGGGGTGATAGGTGTGGAGAAAAAGGTATGTAGTGATGGTGAATTTATTGATGGCGAGGTTGTTTGTGGTGGAGGTAAACGAGAACCTGGTGGTGTTGACGGCTATAGACGAACCAGCCTTGCCGAAGGCCGAGCCCAACTTTTCTCAAGGTTTCCTTTCTTCTTTGGACCCCCTATCTTGAATAGGAAGCAAGAAGTACTTAGTAACAAGAAAAAGACTATGAGACTCTCACCTAATGAAAAGTTGACCCACACATAGAAAGCATAATGCCCTAAAAAAAAAGGTCCTTAAGCCTAAATGCCTGAATATTTCCCTAAAATATCCAAGGAAAATAAAGTCAATGAACGAAAATAAAAAATAGAAAAAAAGGGACTATCCTATTTTTTTATTTTTTTAGACTCAAAGAAAATGGAAAATGGGATAAAATAAAATAAAAGAATTTCGGTCTCTTTTTTTTTTCGATTTTTTTTGTGTTCGGCGGCTTTTTTCGTTTTTTGCCGATTGTTCTTTTTTTGTTCTTGATTTTCCCTTTTTTAGACCGAATATGAATTACATCAAAAGAAAAAAGAAAATAAAAAAATGGAAAAAAAAGAGAGGGAAAATTGAAAGACTGACTCTTTTTTTTACTAAAAAGATCCTAGAAGATTGTTCATGACTTTTTTAGAATATATCATCGGGAAAATGATGGGTGTTCATTGAGTTTGAATTCTCGCACCATCTTCGGGCATTAGGAACTAGCTAAAAATAAAAGAAAAAAGACTCCTAGCACGTAAGTACATGTTGGCACATAATCACGATATTCATGCGTTTAGGCAAGCATTACAATGAGATAATTACAGGCAAACATGTGATCAGACGGGGATTACAACGACACATGCACAACAAGCAAGCGAATGCACGAATGTGGGTTAGAGGCTTTTGGCTCCTGTGAGGTTACCACGACAAATTACAATTTCCGTTCGGCGGATGGTCGACACATCAATTGTAATTCTTTTCATCAACAAGGATTGATGAGTCATGGGTGAGGAAGCGTCGATTTGCACGATAGGACAACTATATATTCCTTTAGATATACGGGTTGTCTACGAGTTGCGACACAAACTTCCTCGAGGGTTGATAAGGGTCAAAAATTGTGCCAAAGCACATGCAAATGATGCGAATGACGCAAAGATATGGAACATGTTATTAAACAATTAAGCAAACTTGACTTTCTAGTCTTACCCTCTTAAATAAATCCCCAGCAGAGCCGCCACTGTAAGGACCCGAGATTTTCGTCCAATCCTTTATATTGTGTATTGGTTTCCACGGAGTGCGTCCTTATAGAAAATTTGTAAGTTGGGGGTTTAGATAAGTTCAAGGGACCATCGAGTTAGAAAGGATTTTGCAAAGACATGAATTGAATAAAAACCATGAAAAAAGTCACAAATCTGCTATTGGCATTTTATCGAAGGGACAAACCGAAGGGACAACCCAATAGCGCGAAAGTGAACTAATCATGTTTTTAGAAAGACTCCTGCTTATATAGAATATATAAGTACCCAAGAATAAAGGGTTCGGGGGAGAAGGTACGAGGTGGGAAGGTGTTAGGCACCCAACTCGCCCATATTATGACGGTCTCTACTAACTCAAGTTTGCTTAATAATTTAAAGACATAATTCCCATGCAAAACCGGATTAACAACCTAGACTTAGATTATTAATTGGTACATCACAAGCATCACAACATTTATTTTTAACACTTATTTAGACATGCATTCGATTTGACAAGTTGGGCAGCACAACGGCTATAAAGACAATATTTAGGAAGCAATAAAAACGTTACTTAGTATGATATCTACATTATGATTACTAGAAAATAAACAATTAGGCAATTAATTTAATTTGAGCCCTCAGGAATTTGTACCTGAACTGTAGGCTATATTTGACAAGAATAGTAAAAATAGATCTCAAGTTTTGAAGAAAGAAGGGGAAGCTCAGAGTCAATACTACTGAGAATAGAGGGTGTCAACTCTAGAATGTGTGTTTTGAACTGAAGGTGGAGGGTTGTATTTATAGGCGTGGAGGAGTAGGGTTGGACGGCCGAAAATGAGCTGAAAGTCGAATTGGGCTTGAAAAATGAGTCGGGCCAGAAGCAGGGTCAGCGCCACTAGCAGCCCAGGGCCGCTGACGGCTGTCAGCTGCCAGCTGGATGTCATCATTATGACGACATCCAGTCCATTTTTATTTTCCGGAGGAATTTAAATATTCCGAAAAATGTGAAAAGACCGTTTTACCCCTGAACGGTAAAAGACGGTTCCAACTTGGCGACCGGGAATCGGAAAGAGGCATGAGAAGTGTCGTTGGAAAGCTCTTGAATGGGGCTTTTGAATGGGATGGGAATAAAGGAGTGTTTGGAGGAAAAACCTGAGACCTTATCTTAACTATTAAAGCAAAAATAGCAGTTCAAGTTTATAAATTACTCATTTCATCATCGGGCTTTTGCGGAGAAATCTGAAGGCGCTTTTTTGGCGTCTACAGTTGCTTACCAGTTTGCTCATAAGTGGTTTGAGTCTATTTGTGATGCATTTTGAGGCACATTTATAAATGACGTTACATAAGCTAATTGGTCGCAGGTGCTTTACCTCTTCTGGATCAGGTATCTTGGGGATCAGTGCCAAGTAAGTTTGGTTCCACTCTTTTATCGAAAAACCTTGATCTAGGAAAGATAGGATTGCACTGGAGACACTTTCACCTACTATCTCCCATTTTCTTTTGTAGAATTCGACCGAGAAAACATCCGGTCCCGGGGACGTGTTGCTTCCCATCCCAAACATGGCTTTCTTCACCTCATTGTTGTTGAAAGGTCGGGATAACCATGTCACGTCTTCTTGTGTCAGTCCATGTTTCACATGGCTTAGCGCTTCCATCATTGCCTCTTCATTAGGGTGGTGGAGGGGATCCTCATTACTTTTATACATGGTGCTAAAGTGCCTCACCAGTGTGTTATGAATATCCTCCGGAGTAGAGGCCCATTCGTTATCTGTGACCTTAAGTGAAGTCAGCTCACTTTTCTTTGCTCTGTCCCTCATGTAGCCAAAGAACAGCTTTGAGGAGCAATCTCCATTGGTCTTCCAGTTGATACGTGCTCTTTGTCTCCAATAACCCCATTGGGTTTTGAGTTGTTCCAGTATCTCCTTTCTTCTTTCCAAAGTCTGACTGGTCATTTGGGCCAAGTTTACAGCTGAGCTTTGGCCTTGTTGTGTGCCTGCTTGTTGGTTAAGAATTTGTGTTGTTGTTGGATCTGCATCATCCTCCTGCAATTGGGTCTTTTGTAATTCCAAGTTGAAAGCGTCTCATTGGATGCCCAAAGTTTTTTTCTTTTCTATGCACCAGGCTAGTAGGTCCTTCCGGACCCGCTTTTGCTTTTGGGTGATTTTAAACATTGGTGATCCCTCACTTTGTACTCCCCATGCTCCCTCAATCACTTTTGTGGCCTCCTCATATGTTAAGCACCAGTTTTTAATTTTGTAGGGCCTGTGTTTTTCCTCTCTTTGGGTTGACATTCAAGCTAGGACAGGGGCATGATCTAAGATTGAGATAGGAAAGTGGATCAGGGTTGTGTGAGGATGTTTTTGTAGCCACTTCCATGAGCACATGGTCCTGTCTAACCGTTCTTCTATTGTGTTTGGGCTCTTCCTATTATTCCTCCAAGTGAATCTTGGCCCAATGAAGGGGATGTCTACTAAAGCCAATGCATATTTCCAACTAAGGAAATCATCCCATCCTGGAATCTCCATATTCCCGCCCTTTTTGTCTTCATAATATTCCACTTGATTTACATCTCCAATAATGAGGAGATTCTCAAGGTCTTGGGAAGCTATTTGGAGGGTAGAGCTCCAAACAGCTTACCTATCAGCAGTTTGTGGTGCACCATACAAAAACAAACCATTCCATTGTTCTTTTACATTTATCAACAAACATTACAAAAGATAAAATTAGCAGACGATTCTACAAAAGTTAAACTACAGGAATCTGACCAAAAAAGACCAAGACCCCCACTTCTTCCTACTGCATCTACTCCTACCCAGTGTGCAAAATGGAGAGTATTAGCTAACCTCTCAAGAGTAGACAAACTACATTTTGTTTCAGACAGAAATAAAATACTAGGTTTAGTTTTGCAGACTAGCCATATTTTAAGAAGGGAATTGTAAGGGAGTCTGCCTCTCCGATGCCCCTACAATTCCACGCAAGGATCCTCATTTCACTGTTGGTGGCTGCTTCCGGCCAGCCACCTCCACCTCAGCTTGTGAAACACTTGTTGCTTGCAGCAGTTCTGCCAACATAGTAGTATCGACCTCCTTCTTTCTCTTCTTCTCCATCATTTCCTCTTCTCTCCCCCTGGTCTCCGGGCTGCCTTCAGTGAGCTTGGATGCATCAATGTCCTCCTCTGAACTGGAACCTCTGGGGCTTTCTTTGCGTTTCCCAATCTTCCAGTCAGCAGGGAAAAAGCAAAGATTGATGTTGAGTCTTGCTTCCCGATCAAACAAGGAGCACATTTTCCTTGACCATTTTGCTTTCACAGATGGTTTACTTTTGAGCTCAAAAGCTCCTTCAGAAAGAGTATCCACTGGAGAATTTGCGTTGGGTGGTAAAAGTTTCAGTGAGAGTGGGGAAGTACCCATCATGGAGGGTGGAGAGGGCTCAGTGATTGGTCCTGACAGCATAGTAGAGTTGCAGGAGTTATTTCCCTCGAAGTTAATATTGAAGGGGTAATTTTCATCTGAGCCTTGTTGGATGGGCAGGGAGTCTGGTGATGGTGGGGCTTGTATTGGTGATGAGTTGTGTGAGTCCTGACTAATGTTCATTGGGCTTCCAGTAGAAAATGACCCAATTCCATTTTCATGTGTAGCCCAAAAGGGCCACTGTTGATCCATATCCAAATTGTTTCCTAGATTGGGCAGTTCAAAGGAGAATGGGGAAGGAAATTATCATTTGTTGGGTCATTCGGGACTTGGAACCGACCCGTGAATCTATTGCCCAGAATGAAGGGTCACGATAGAGGAGATCCTCTGGATTACTTGCCATATTTAGAATTGGTTTTGGAGTCCAGACTTTGTTTGGAGAAAAATATTGAGTGAGGAAGCTTATGTTGGGCCATTTTAAAGGGTCACAATTATTATAGAAAAGAGAGTAGTTGGTGAAACTATTATCGAGCAATGGATCACATAAAGGCAATAAATCAAAAGCTGGGCAATAGGCTTGTAGATTATTAATACCTGGGCCACGAGAGTCGAGTCCCAAGACCGAGCCCAATGCCTCTTCATTGACTCCCGCCGAATTTTCCATTAATGGAAAAGACATTTGGAGTAGATTTTGTTCAATTTGCTCAGTAGATAATATCCCTTCATTAATCCCATCTGTAGTGACCTCAGCATTATCATCATCCCTCATTTCTACCCCCTTTAAATGCTGGTCCCCAAAATTACCAGAGTGCCCTTGGTCAACATACCCCAAGAGTCTTTGTTGACCCGTAGGTGCCCCTAGAGTAATAACTGCTTTACCCCTTGGGACAGGTAAGGGGTGGCTCATCGGTCGTTCAAACACCGGTGGTTGCGCCGGTGCCGAAATTGCTAGTTGTCTTGTGTCTCTTCGATTTGAACTGTTATTTCCACTTGAATCATCATGTCCTCCGTTGCTATCATCATCAAAGTCATGCATGGACTCATCACTTGACTCTCCATCTTCTTGATCCTTGTAAAATAATGTTAGCCTCGTTGTCCATGCATTATCTTCACTCGCCACTTTGAGCTCATTTGTGTACATGTCTTGTACTGTATACAAGATACACAAACCCCTGCTTATGAAAGACTCAAATTTCCTCCGTAGTAGCGTCGCTGCTTGTGTTGGGGTTAAGAAACAATTGTACTCTGCATGCCCAATTTTTCCACATCTTTGCAGTAACGAAAGACTCGTTCATACTTAATGCGAATCCAGGTGACTCGTTCCTCCATATAGGCTAAAAAGAACCCAGGTATGAGTGGTTCCCTGATATCCATTTTGATTCTGACTCTAAGAAATTTCTTTTTCGGAACTGGGTACTCTGGTTGCTCAAACTACATAATGTCACCCAGTTTTGTGAGAGCAGTACTAAGAACATCTTGTTTCATGAAACGTATGGGCAGTCCTTCCAGCCTGATCCAAATTGCCACCTCTTTAGTTACCATCTCCTCTGGTATGCAGTTATAGTGCCATTTGTGAATTGTTAGGACAACTCCATTCAGTGTGACCATATTCTCTTGGATTAGGAACTCTTTGTCTGCTCTGTTCCCACAGATGAAAAAAAATAAATTTTCCATCTGTTTAACTGCAATCGGCTCCCTTGAATCCCAGTATTCATCAATCAGTTTTTGAACCGCACTCTCATGGAATTTTTTGGAATCAACAAACATTCCAACCACAGTTAGTTCCCACCAGAGACCATGATTCTTATATATGGAATGTATGATACATGGAATTGGGGGTGATGACGTGGCGAACTAAGTGAGTGACAACCAAATTTATATTTGAGAGGGAAAATGTGAGTAAATGAGGGGGAAAACATTTGACAAAAAGGGGGGGGGGGAGGAACACACTAAAGAACCGCCCAAAAACCCCAAATTCTGAAAATTGTTAATCTCAAAATAATTATCTCAGCCATTATGCTTGAGTGAAGAACTACGGTAAGTTAGCGAAGAACTCCGGCGAAGGTCGCCGGCGACCAAAATTTTTCGGCGAAGCTCAAATTCTGTTTTCTTTGGCTGTATATTTGAGAAGCTTTGTTTTGCTTCAACCAAACTCCGGTAACGATCACGACGACGTCGAAATTATGGCCCAATTCAACTTAAACGAGTTGGAGGAGGAATAAATTATTAGGGTTAGTATATTATTGTTTTAAGTTTCATTAATTGTGTACCTCATTAGTTTTAGATAATTGTATTCATCTCAAATGAATCAAAATATCCTTTAATAACAATTGTTGTAGTAACTGCTTAATTGAAAATCCAATTTGTGAAGAAATGTGTGGAGATTTGGATGAAGAAGATGAATGAAGAGAGAGAAAGCATGCTTTTTTTTTTTCCCGTTAATTTTTTACTAACAAACAGAGTTTTTTTTTTTCAAGTAACAAAGTGAGTGAAATATTGTTGATGTTGTGATAAGATAATTGGCATTGTAGCATATAATTTCCTAGTAAAGAGACGTATATGTGAATGGCTGCTGAAGTAACTTAATTTATTAGTAACAACCTGTTATTGATTTGTATAAATTTCAGAATGATCCTATTTGAAAGTAGTGACTACTCTGACTGGTAGTTATATTTCATCACAAAATTTAGAAGATGCTTGGGGGTTTAAATAGCGATTCTGGTGAGGAAATAGATGCAATGAACGTTGAGAGGATGGTGTCCAACCAGATTGTATTGTATGTGAATCGTGAGAAAGAAAATGGTGTTAATGATGAGAACGTAAGTGAAATGTTTTCGACCAAAATCAAAAGTGATTTAGATGTCTCCGGCTCATTTCGAAGGCCGTTTGGTCGAAAACCGTCTAACGACTCTCAAAGGTCGTACGTCCCTTTGGGAGACTATTTTCAATAAAACATGAAAAACACATACTAGAGATATGTATTAGTAATTATAATAAGGGATTAAAACAAAAATCAAAAGTGATTTAGACGTCTCCGGCTCATTTCGAAGGCCGTTTGGTCGAAAACCGCCTAACGGCTCTCAAAGGTCGTACGTCCCTTTGGGAGAATATTTTTAATAAAACATGAAAAAACCATACTAGATATATGTATTAGTAATTATAATAAGGGATTAAAACCAAAATCAAAAGTGATTTAGACGTCTCCGGCTCATTTCGAAGGCTGTTTGGTTAAAAACCGCTAAACGGCTCTCAAAGGTCGTACGTCCATTTGGGAGACTATTTTCAATAAAACATGAAAAACACATACTAGATATATGTATTAGTAATTATAATAAGGGATTAAAACCAAAATCAAAAGTGATTTAGACGTCTCTGGCTCAATTTGAACGTCGTTTGATAGAAAACCGTCTAACGACTCGCAAAGATCGTACGTTGCTTCGGGAATCTATTTTCAATAAAACATTAAAAGGGCATACTAGAAATATGTATTAGTAATTATAATACGGGACTAAAACCAAATTCCAAAAGTGATTTAGACGTCTCCGGCTCAATTGAAAGGTCGTTTGGTCGAAAACCGCCTAACGACTCTCAACAAGGAGTATGTGACTATCAGATACTATTTTCAACAAAACCTGAAAAACACAACCTAGAGATATCTATTAGTAATTATAATAGGGTATTAAAATCAAAATCGAAAGTGATTTAGACATCTCCGGCTCATTTCGAAGGCCGTTTGGTCGAAAACCGCTAAACGACTCTCAAAGGTCGTACGTCCCTTTGGGAGACTATTTTCAATAAAACATGAAAAAACCATACTAGAGATATGTATTAGTAATTATAATAAGGGATTAAAACCAAAATCAAAAGTGATTTAGACGTCTCCGGCTCAATTTGAACGTCGTTTGATAGAAAACCGTCTAACGACTCTCAAAGATCGTACGTTGCTTCGGGAAACTATTTTCAATAAAACATTAAAAGGATATACTATAAATATGTATTAGTAATTATAATACGAGATTAAAACCAAAAGCAAAAGTGATTTAGACGTCTCCGGCTCATTTCGAAGGCCGTTTGGTCGAAAATCGCCTAACGGCTCTCAAAGGTCGTACGTCCCTTTGGGAGACTATTTTTAATAAAACATGAAAAACACATACTAGATATATGTATTAGTAATTATAATAAGGTATTAAAACCAAAATCAAAAGTGATTTAGACGTCTCCGGCTCATTTCGAAGGTCGTTTGGTCGAAAACCGCCTAACGACTCTCAAAGGTCGTACGTCCCTTTGGGAGACTATTTTCAATAAAACATGAAAAACACATACTATAGATATGTATTAGTAATTATAATAAGGGATTAAAACCAAAATCAAAAGTGATTTAGACGTCTCCGGCTCATTTCGAATGCCGTTTGGTCGAAAATAGCCTAACGCCTCTCAAAGGTCGTACGTCCCTTTGGGACACTATTTTCATTAAAACATGAAAAACACATACTAGAGATATGTATTAGTAATTACAATAAGGGATTAAAGCCAAAATCAAAAGTGATTTAGACGTCTCCGGCTCATTTCGAAGGCCGTTTTGTCAAAAACCGCCTAACGACTCTCAAAGGTCGTACGTCCCTTTGGAAGACTATTTTCAATAAAACATGAATAATACAATCTAGAGATATGTATTAGTAATATGTATTACTTTAAATCTTTTACTTGATCCATAATTTCTTTCAATGTTAATAAATCCGGATGTTCGAAAAATATTATTTCTTTCGAACCCCCACAATATTCAATTGGTTCTGACTTGAATTTTCCACCATGGAAAAGTAGGACAATTAAGGACTTTGCCATCTTAATTCTGCAATATTAAGCATCAATCAACAACCATGATTTTCTATGTTTAGTATTGATGTAATTTTTTTTTCTTCCAAATGTAGTGTTTATTAACGCTTACTACATGTTATTCTCATTTTTCTAACTCCTTAAAGTGTACGTGTATGACTGTACTTTATTTTACTAGTACTTAACTAAGACAAGTGTTTCTAACATGTTACACTATCTTGACTTAATTTATTAGTAACAAGCACTAAATGTATGAGAAAGTAATGAAAGAGCCTCAAACGAATTTCGTAGCAACAAATGATTGACTTTGAAAAAATGACAAATCCTGAATAAACCTAAAACAAATGGGTTTTACTGGTAACTAATCAAGACACTAATCTCCGTCTCGACGTTGCCGGAGTTGTTCAATCTATTTCCTGTCGTGCTTCCATTAGATCGCTGGAGTATTTTGGTTAGGTGGCTCGATTTCTTCTAATAGATCGCCCAGCCGCCGATTCGGAACTAGTTCCCCCAATCCTAATATTTTTGGGGTTTAGAAACACTTCGCCGGAGTTCTTCAAGGGTTAGATACACTTCTCAGGAGTAAATCGGAGTTGGCTGGAGTATATCGAAGGTGGCCGGAGTATTTCAGTGGTCGTCGGAGTATTTCGGAGGTTGCCGAAATTTTTTGGAGGTCGCCGGAGTTCTTAAATCTGAATACCTATTAAGTTTCCCAACCCTTCTAATTATTGTGTTTTGATTTCTCCAAAAACATAAACACTAAAGATTTGGTGTTTCCCCCCAAATAATATGTTATACTTTCAATTTTGAACCAAAAAGGTTTGAAATTCAAATGAAGATAGAGTAGAAATATTTTACTTTTATTTTTTAATGTCTTTGTTCCTAACCAATAGAAAACTGCCACCACATTAATGAAAACGGATGTATGATACACCCAATATATCACATTCATTTTCCAATGAAGTTATAGTCGATTTTTTTAGGACTAGTTAAAACTGGAAAGAAGTACAGACAAAGAAGAGTGGATAGTGATAGGGGATTAGAAGAGGAAAGGACCAGGAAAGTAGAAATCTTTTGGGTGTACGCTGGTGAAAAAGGTGAAGAAAGGGGAAATTTTGGTTTCTGGTGGGATGGCTTTTTGTGGTAAGGCCGCAATTACTTTGCTGGTTTTACGTAGTTGGGTTTTTTGATGGTTTTTACTCTTCCTATACTGCTACTTGGTAGACTGGTCAATTCCACATTCCACAAAGGTACAAAACTATAAACCCCCCTTATCCTCATATCTAATCTAACACACACGTGTTCTCCTTTTACCCTCACTAATACCCGTTATACATTCATCAACCCAAAGCAACAAAACCACCCTTTAGGACACCGTATTATCAAAAACAAACCAGCGGAAAATAGAACTCACCTCTCTTTACAGTGACCGAGGCACTGAGCAACAGAGAGAGAGAGAGAGAGAGAGAGAGAGAGTGGGAGAGAGGAGAGAGGAGAGAGGAGAGAGAAAATGGTGTCAATTGGCGGGAAGAAAGTGGGTGAAGTTGTCGGCAAAATCGGCAGCAATGGTGTAGGACAAATTATGGTGGTCATTGCAGCTGCTTTATTCGTTCGCTTGTTTTCGGGCCCGGGCCCGGCTTTGTTGCCGGAAAATGAAATTGACGACGATAAAAATGAAGACGCTGATGAATCTCCGGTTGATGGGGAAGTTTTTCCGGTGACTATTCGGTGGAGAAATATCACTTGCGCACTCTCTGATAAGAAGTCTAATTTGGTAAAATGAGCTAAATTCTAACGTTTTCTGTTTTTTTGGAAGATCTTACAATTTGATGTTAATTAGTGATTAAGTGGCGTCCAGTAAAATGAGCTAAATTTTAGATTTTTTGTGTTTTTTTGGGAAGACTATACATTTTGATGTTAATTGGTAATTAGGTGGTATCCAAATTTGGTAAAATGAGCTAAGTTCTAACTTATTGGTTTTTTTCTTTGTTTGATGGAGTGTAGTGAAACAAGTGTAGGTGTTTAAATTGTGATTATGGTGTTTGTGGTAGTGTAATTTATCTTGTTTTGGATTATAATTTAAATGCTCTATATTTAAGTGGAATTACTCTGTTGAAGTTTTGTACTCATTACTCAGCAATAAGCATAGAAATTGGAAAGGGTGTGGAATTAACTTTTTTGTTTTTTTTGGAAGATTTTACAATTTGATGTTAATTAGTGATTAAGTGGCATCCAAATTGGTAAAATGAGCTAAATTCTAAATTTTTTGTGTTTTTTTTGGAAGATTGTACATTTTTCAATGTTAATTAGTAATTAGGTGGCATCGAAATTTGGTAAAATGAGCTAAATTCTAACTTATTGGTTTTTTTTGTTTGTTTGATAGAGTGTAGTGTAACAAGTGTAGGTGTTTAAATTGTGATTATGGTGTTTGTGGTAGTGTAATTTATCTTGTTTGGGATTGTAATTTAAATGCTCTATATTTAAGTGGAATTACTCTGTTGAAGTTATGTACTCACTACTCAGCAATCAGCATGGAAAGGGTGTGTACTCAACTGTGTAGAGTTATGTTTGTAAAGGCTTTCTTATGTGGGATGCTGTTGCATATTTTATAAGTACAAAACACTTCATATTATTAGGTGCCTTGCCATTTGTTGGACATTGAAGATTTTCACCCTCTTTAGTGCCGCTTCCTTGCTCATGTATGTTTCTTTGTATTGTGTGTTGTGACAGTGTTAGATTTGGCCTATGGGCGCCCTGTAGAGTGTAGACATAGGAATTGAGATATTTAAGTTCATCCTGTTTAGTCGAAAAAATGACAGACTTTTTTATTTGTAAATGAGAATGTGAACTATCTTTCTTCCTTTTTGTAAATGAGAATGTGAACTATCTTTCTTCCTTTTTGTCTGGTGTAATGCTGTCTTTGCTATTCTCTGGTGCTGCTTGGTTAGAGAGGAATGCTAGAATTTTTTCTAGGGGTTCTTTACCGCCTAAGATACTATGGGATAGGGTGACATATTTAGCTTCTATGTGGGCTAAGGCCGGGGGGGGGGGGGGGTTGGGGGGAGGGGGTGCTTTTAGAAGTTATTCGATTACTGAGCTCCAGAGAAACCGGCAATATTTGTTCTAATATTTTGAGGAGAACAACTTGTCCTCTGCTTCTGTTTGGCAGATTTACTAATGCCATTTTCTTTTATCTTAAAAAAAATATATTTAGTAGCGTATTTCTACAGATGATTTTGGATGCCTTGGGAAGACTGTACTTAGCAACAGGAGCGATTTGTATTTGTATTATCTTATTCTTTTTTTTTGGGGAGGGGGGAATAAAGTACAAAGAATGTCCTGCTTGATAGATCTTATTTCATAGTCTGAACTCTGAAAACAAGCAACATAATTTTCTGGAATCTTTTCTAATTTTAAGCTTTATAATCTAGGTACGCTTCCTGCTAAACAATGTTAGCGGGGAGGCAAAACCTGGAAGGTTGCTGGCATTAATGGGTCCTTCAGGATCAGGGAAGACAACACTACTCAATGTTTTAGCTGGGCAGCTTGCAGCATCACCTAGGTTAAATTTGTCAGGATTTATGGAGGTCAATGGACAGCGCACTTCAAAAGAGTCTTACAAGTATGAGCATTTTTGGAAAAAGATCTTTTTAACTTTTAGTTACAACAATTTGTATGGGAAATATCATTTGAGCTTTTATTGACTACTATTTCTATAACAATTATCCTTATCCATGGAGGCTCTTGCTATTCAGGTTTGCCTACGTAAGGCAGGAGGACCTCTTTTTCTCACAGTTGACTGTACGTGAAACACTGTCTCTTGCTGCTGAACTACAGCTTCCACTGATGTCTTCACCAGAAGCTAGAGATGAGTATGTGAATGATCTCTTGCGTAGACTGGGCTTGGTAAGATTTATGTTCCTGATATGTGTCTTTCTGATAATCGCTAAGTTAATAATGCATGCCCGCTTTTTTGACCGAAAATCGTATGGTTACCTTTTTTCTTGGGGTTCCCTTAATTTTTCCCCATTCTTTTTTGGCTTACAATGAAAATGTCAACTCATATAGGAGGTTTGCCTTCTTTGTCCTTTGTATTCTTATTATACATAGTAGAACAACACTTCATTTAGCATGGATTTATCAGCCAAACAATTTTCTTTCGCAAGTGTTAATTTCAAAGTCAACAGAGCAAACTCATTACTTTCCAGCTTTGGATTGTTATTGATTAACTCTAATGCATTAGTAAGATGAAAATAAAAATAAAAATCTAACATCACTTAATGCAGAAGTTCACTTCTTAAATGTCTTGAGGTTGGCATAAAAGGCCCAATCAAGAGCCTAAATTTAGTGGCATATGTGCATATCTTACTTGCCATACTCCTTCATTTGCATAAGCAGGAGTCCCTTGGAAGGCATTGTTCACTGGTTTCATTTGCTCTACAGTTACATTGTGCATAGATTTATGTGCTCTCACTGTTATCCAAAAACCTGACCTTCTATTTTAAAAAGCTTTTGTTTAAACAGAAGATGACATTCATATGAAGAGCTCTTACTGATGATTGTTGTTTCTGATTAAATGCTTCCCAAAGGTCAGTTGTGCAGATTCAATTGTTGGTGATGCAAAAGCGCGTGGGATTAGTGGCGGTGAAAAGAAACGTTTGTCTCTGGCATGTGAACTGATTGCAAGTCCTTCTGTCATATTTGCTGATGAACCAACAACTGGTATGGACACTCTTTCTTTGAGTGCAAGTGTCGAGGTCGTCTTTTAAGTATGATATCGTTTTTTGCATGGTTTGGCGTGTATGTGTGCCTCTCTTTCTAGATAATGCTCCAGGACTGTAATAGTTTCGAATATTCTGTCTAGTTAAGGTAGCCAGTGATGAATCTATAACACTCCATGAACACAATTTTATGGTCATCATTTTTCTTTTAACGATGGTTATATATTATATTTCAGATCTTTGGCATAATATAATCTTACAGGCTTAAGAATAAATTTTCTTCTTCTTTTTGTTTTTTTCCCAGGAGAATTTGTTGTTTGTATTTATTGATTGTTAGGAAGTGTAAAATTAAGTCTATGTGGGATGGTGTGAGTCCAGTTGAAGGATAACTTACAGTATGCGATCCACAAAATTGTAGAGGTTTCAGAACAACCCTTAGGTATGATAAGTTTCAGAAGCCTTTGCTTTTAGTTTTAACACCATTCATCTTGTCCCTAGTGACAATTGTCGGGTTTGTGTTGGATACTCTTTTGGGGTCTTCTCCTGCAAATTCTTCCTTCTTTCTCTTGGCCTTCCCTCACAATAACCTCATTCCCCTTTAGCTAATTACATTTGGAAGTCTAAGGCCCCCTTGAAGGTGCTTGCCTTTGCTTGGACTATAATATTGGGTATGCTGAACACACATGAATTGTTACAGTGGAGGGAACCTGGGCGTTACTCCCAAATATTTGTGTGATGTGTCACCAGGCAAGTGAGAGTTTCTTGCATTTGTTCGTGTTGTGTGATTGTAAGGTCATTGTGGGCTAGGATGCTTCATGGAGAGTGCTTGGCTTGCACTGCTACGGTTGGACACTTTCTAAAGATGCGGTTTGTACACGGCGGTGCGGTGCATTTGTATGACACGACTTTGTTTGGGATTGTGTTGTGTAGTTGGCTTCTCTTTGGGCTAAAGCGCTGGCCCTAAGGGAGTGTGTCCTTCACAGATGCTCATGGTCTATGGGGTGACTTGTAGTTAGTTTTGCTTCCCATATTGAGGACTTCTTGTCCTCAGAGCATTTACTCTTTCATTAATAAAAAAATTGCCATCTAAAAAATATAATAAAATCAATGACAATAGCCTTTCCACTTTGGCCAGGGTGAGTTTGTTCCCTTTTGTCATTCCTTTTCTGCTTCTCTTCCCTTTTTCGGACAGTACTCTGTTTTGAAGCATTATTTAGTCCCACCTTTCACAAGGAGCACCAACACTAATTGATATTGTCATTTAATTGCTTCTCACAGTTGTAGAAGATCCGTCACTGTCATTCTTTTTAGTTTCGACAAAAAAATAGAAATAAAAGGAAAATATCCCATTCACAGAAAAAAGGGTGTTGGGGGGGTGGGGTTGGGCCTCTTCAAGCTAGTTGGGTTGTGAAGAAGATTTTTGCTGCAAGAGGTTGGCTTAATAAGAATGGCTCCTGGCAAACTACATTTGATTCCTTTGCTGTCAATGGGGAGTTCTCCATCAAAAAAGCATATCAATATTTGAGTTCTCCAGTCCCTGCGGTCCCTTGGAAAAGAGCTATACTTATGAGAGGGATACTCTCAAAGCACAGATTTAT
This sequence comes from Tetragonia tetragonoides, assembly GCA_038025085.1. Taxonomy (NCBI): domain Eukaryota; kingdom Viridiplantae; phylum Streptophyta; class Magnoliopsida; order Caryophyllales; family Aizoaceae; genus Tetragonia; species Tetragonia tetragonoides. The sequence continues at coordinate 13,822,061 of CM076146.1, read as the reverse complement.
GCTTTGGTTGCGTTCCATGGTAAGTTACAGACTGTGGATAGAAAATAGAATTCACAATTGGTTAGTCAAGTCTGCCTTAGCTGCATACTTTGTGATACGAGGCATGATGAGACAATGGATCATCTCTTTTTTGACTGGCATTACTATAGAACTTTATGGGGCTGCATCCTAAATTAGTTTTGTGAAGGCAGACAAGTTGGGAATTGGGACTCTGAGAAGGCCTGGGCTATCAGAAGACTCAAGGGGCGTGGGCCTCGAGCTGAAATCCTTAGTCACTTGTTTGCTGCCTCTTTGTACCACTTATGGACTGAGACGAACCACAGAAAGTTTCAGAATCAAGCAAAGGTGATTCAGCAAAAAGTTCGGCAGATAATCCAGGATTTACACCTTACCGGTAGGAATTTCCCTAGATAGTCAGCTGAGTTAGATAGATTGAATTGGTACCCTATGTGAGTCCTGTGTATTTGCTGGTTGCTCTCATATGAGGGTTTAGGGTCTGAACCCTTCCTAGACGGTGGCAGGCTACAAACCTGATGAAAGTAAAATTAGCAAATTAGGTATATTTTGTCTGTTTTGAGGTCTGGTTGTGTTGTCATCACGCCAGCTGTACTTACAATTGCTATATTTTTGTTGAATAAAATTTCTCTTTAACCAAAAAGGGTGGGTGGGGGTTGTTAGATGTATGTTGGCTTTCTTTGCAATGGTATGATAATTTGACTGATGACTTTTGTTACTGTCAGGGCTTGATGCATTTCAGGCAGAAAAGGTAATGGAAACACTCAGTCAACTTGCAAAAGAAGGTCATACTGTAATTTGCTCGATACACCAGCCTAGAGGATCAATCTATTACAAATTCGACGACATCATCTTGTTGACGGAAGGTTCACTTATTTATGCTGGCTTGGCTAAGGATGAGCCTTTGACATACTTTGCAAAACTCGGGTTAGTAACTGAAACTTTGTGTTATCCTTCTTGTTCTGCTGAAGAATGCATTGAAGAATCTGTATGATGACAATATTAAGTTGTGCCTGACCCGTGCTGGTAAATTTGATGTATAGATTCAATAATGATAAATGATGTAATATTTCAAGGAGGTGGAAAAGGCAGGGTGATGGAAGGAGAGGGGAGACAAAATTTGGAATAGGCAAATTTTTAGGTGCTCTCAGGACTTGGGATCACCCGCAACGCGCACATCTGTCTCTCGCTCTGCGGGTCCCACTTGCCAAAAAGTTTATATTATTTACATTTTTCATTATTGGTACGAAAATTCATTACGATTGAACTACACAAGTGAGGAGAGGAAAAGGAGTTTTGATGGTAGTTTTGTGGGTAAGATCGTGGAATATTCTATTAATCAACCACCATTAATCGTTGTGGACCCTTCACTAGTCAGTGATTGCTTGGGGGAGGGGGGCAATGGATGGGAAATACATCAAGGAGGGGTGAGGGTGGATGAGCGGCCATTTGTTATTACTACTTCACCACGTAGTGGTTACCTTTGCGAGCACTTGCCTATAATGATTATGGGATCCCTAAATCGAACTTTCGCAGGGAAGGAGGAAGGGTTGCAGATGACTGGTTGATTACACAGTCTTGATAAGCTCAAAAGCCGCTACAACTTGGCCGTTGTGAAGCGTAGTGGCTGCTTTTTGATTCCCTTGTCACTGCTAACACCATTGGTGGGGTGTAAAAGTGACGTTCACTAGGGAATGGGGAAAGGAGAGAGAGGAGGCCTGATGTGGCATAAACATGGTGATGGTCACATGGGATGTTTGAGAAGAATCTCGTACTTTCGCCCTTTCATATGGGCTTCTGGCATTTAACTTTCTTGTTACATCAATGTTATGAATATCAGAATATGGCAAGATTGGTTTGCAAGTAGTTTCCCACATTTATTATGACCAAAAATAAAGTGTGTAGACCTAAGTCAGAAGGGGGTTTGGGTATTGGCAAGTTGGTGAGTAAGAATGTTTCTCTGGTGGGTAAGTGACTGGCGGTTTCCACTCGAGACAGAGAGCCTTTGGCATAAGGTTATTAGGAGCAGATATGGTACACAACCCAATGGGTGGGATGCACAGTTGGTGGCAGGTGCTTCTCACTCTAGCCATGGAAATTTATTTCGCAGGTCTACACGAGGTTCTTGCCTCTAGTTGATTTCATGTTGGGGAATGGGTGGAGGATCAGGTTTTGGGAGGATACTTGGCAGGGAGGCCAGCCTCTATGTTCGAGATTTCCGCGAGTTTTCCAGCTCTCTGTCTTGCATGATGCTGCTATTGCAGAGTTCCATTGCGGGCAGTCCAGCTCCTGGAACCTTCATTTGCGAATAGCTCCGAAGGATTGGGAGATGGATGAGCTTACAACATTGCTTGCTCTTTTGGATACGGTACAACTTTCTGAAGGTGTTGATACCCGGGGATGGGTTGGAGATTCTAGTGGAAACTTCTCATGTAAATCTTTTCTCCAGCAATTGGGTACATCTTATCCCTTGTTTCCGGTGGCAGATCTCATTTGGAAAGCGAAGGCACCGCTGAAGGTGAGAGCGTTTGTGTAGACTTTGGCGTTGGATAGGGTGAACACTAATAATTTGCGCCAGAGGAGAAGACCGGGGATGTGCCTCTCGCCTGATATTTGTCTTCTTTGTAGGGCGAGTACTGAGACTGCCTTACATTTGTTCCTTACATGTGATTTTGCTCGCTGCATTTGGGGTAGGTTGTTTGGTATGTTTGGGGTGGAATGGGATGATCCTTCTAATGTAGTGGAGTTCCTTTAGGTGCGGGTTTTAGGATTTCGAGGACAAAAAGAGAAGACCTTATTGTGGCAGAATTCGGTCTTCGCGATCTTTTTGTGTCTTTGGTTGGAGAGGAATGCCCGTGTTTTCAACGGGGTGGCCTTGTCGGTTGACTTAATATGGGATAGGGTCACTTATCTAGCAACCTTATGGGCTAGAGCTGCAGGAACATTCAGGAATTATTCTGTCACTGAGATCCAGTATAACTGGACAAATCTGTAAACAAATACTGTTTTGGAGGACAATTTGTCCTCTTGTACTGTATTTCTTACTACATCAAAATATACTCTCTTTATCTAAAAAAAATTATGACCAAAAATATGCTGAAGAAAACGGAAGAATACTTTTTCTCCCCATGATAAGCTGTCTTATCTTTTGCGTTGCCGAGGAGATTTTGTCACTAAGAATTCTTAGTTAGGTAAATTAGAAATCAGTGTTCTGTTTTACTTAAGGGATTTTGCCCTGTCTTTCCTATCAAACCCCAAAAGTAAGTCAATGATTAATCAATAAATTGATGCATCAAATAATTTGTCTTCCCTTTGTTGTCTAGAGATTTCCTCCCCTCATTTTTTCTTTTTTCTCTCTCCACTCTTTCACTATCATGCTTTGCATAGTGGTGTTAATCGAGTGAGTTTGAGCTGGTTTCTCTAAAATAAATGTGTACCCGTAACCCAACTTGCGGGGCTTGAAAGTGATGGTCCCTTATGTACCTTTACAGATCGACGGGATTACAAATCTCTATGAGACATCCAAATAGGTGGTTCTTCTTCGGATTGACTCAGAAATTTTGGCGTCACCCACCTTGTTATGACCAAAACAAGGGTAAATATTTCTTGTGAACAGTTCAAAATGAGATTTTGCCGAAAATCATTTGTAAAAATAAATGGGCACTCCATGATTTTTAGGACAGTCTAGTATGAGAACGTGAAGATCTGGATTTGGAGTTGAAGTTAGAAAGGGCGAACGTCATTTGACTCGGCGCTTCCTTCACTCGAGGAACTAGCACCCAACAATTTGTCTTGTTCCTCTAAATGGCATGAGAATTTGTTCACTTTGTGTCGGAAAATCAAGTTAAACACATGGGAGTTATTGATTATTTTATTTGGAAGTCTAAGGCCTCCCCTCAAGGTGAGTGCTTTGTGTGGGCTTGTTACTAGGGAGGTTGAGCCCATGATCTGCTGCAGAGGAGACCTGGGTGGGTGGGCTTTGTCTCCAGATGTCTATGTGCTATGTAACCGGGCTAGCAAGACTTCATCTATTTTATACATTGTGAGTTTGCTTGGGAATGTTTATGGAGGCTTTTTGGTGTGAGGGGGAATGTTTTATTTGCCTAGTGACTATTGTGCAACATTTGCAAGCGGGTACATTGAGTAGGGAAGGGGTAATTTCTGGGATGTCGAGGCCACTTCATTTTTTATGGGATTCTGTGAGTATATAGTTCCTTTATTGGCTAAGGCGGTTGGGGGGGGGGGGGGTTTAACCCTTAGTGACAGAATGTTGATGTTGTGTTTTATAACTAGTAGTTTCTTTGAGTACTCCTTGTCCTTCTATGTTGTAATATTCTTTTGGTATTTTGATAAATATTTCATATGTAAAAAGCTGTATACGTGGGAAATTAGCATGCAAAATACTATATTTAAACATGCAATGCTGACAACAAATCTAGACGGAATCCGCTCATGATTCATGGTGCGCGGTTATGGATACCTCATACTCAGGTCAATTTCATTTAGCCTAAAGTGTGTTACCCTATCGAGCTCACATAAATTCATGAGCAAAATTTGGATTCATACTTCTCCCAAAGGGGGTCGGGAATAAACAATCTAATTGGTTTGAAGTGATTCAGGCTCATCATTGCCCCAATAATGCACCAAGGGCCTAAAGTATCATGCCATAGATATTGAGTCAGAAATGAGAATAATCTTTGAAGTCTAATCAGTTCATTCTATTGATTCAATGATTCTAGAGTAATTGCCACTAAACGACAATTACTATAAGAAATAGATGTGAATCGTAGATTTTAAGGTAGCAGATATAAACCATTCAAAATATTAACAATAGATTTATCACTTAAATCACTCTTTAAGTAACAAAATAATAGTAAAACTAAAAATTGTTACAGAATGTTTGGTTGTGAAGTTGTGACTTTGTGAGAGCTGTGATGGGCAAAACCATCCCTTCTCTCTCTCCTTCACCATTTGATTTGGGCACCTTCCTCATCTACCTCCCAACTCTTTTCGGCAGTCACCAAGTACCCGAAAGTTGGAATCAGCACAGATGATCTAATCACACATCACTAAATATGATTCCCACTTCGGCATCACCAATCCGAACTCCCACGCGATCTCCATGAAGGCCATAGAGGTAGCTTCGCACCGCCGGCACTGGCAAAACACCAGTGGAACTGTGGAAGCCATTAGCCATATTTATGGCTCAAACAGTCAAACCCATTAAAATTTTGATGAAGAATTAGATTGCCCAGCTTTTGTTTACTCAAATCACTGTCCAATTGTTAATGGCATGTTGATGGCAACTAGAAGCCAAGGCTAGGAAGCCATTGTCAAAGAATGCTAAGATGTTGATAGGAGAGAGAGAGAGAGAAAGGGGATTGTTTTGCCCATCACAAAATTCACAACTCTCCGACCAAACATCCCGTAACAATTCATTTATTAATATAATTTTATTCCTTGAAAAATAATTTAAGTAATAAATCTATTGTTAATATATTGAATGGTTTAGATTGGTTCTCTTAGAATCTACGGTCGAGATTTATTTCTTACAATGATTGCCGTTGGTGGCAATCACCCTAGAATTTTTGCTATTGATTAGCTAAGTTAGTCACTTGAGGTGAGCCTAAGCATGCAAAATAAAGTAATTTGCACTCGAATGATACATTGATACACATTGATGTGCCCATCGGCTTCTCACCACTGCCAATACCACTATGGTCCTCTTAGCTTGCTATAAAGACCGTCTTTGTGCCAGGGAAGCTCACTTAGTTGTTATCTTTACAAAGTACTTGCCTCCATGGAGAGTTGACCACCTAATACACTTAAAAGAGATTTAATCAATAACCAAGGAAATATTAAATTTGCAACCTTTAACACACACTATGGTTTTGGAAAGTCTCCTTAGTTTCCAAGGGACAACACTTGCAAGTCTCTCTTATCTCATAAACTCTAAGTTTGTGATGCATGCTGGTGGCCAAAGGGATGTGTGTTGTTCTATTTGCTTCAACTAGACAGTAGCTAAGACTGTAAATTGCAGGCAGACAGTAAGCCTTTGTAAGCTAAGTTTCCAACAACTGAAGCATAATCAAGTAACAACACGGAGACAAAAAGATAGGTCCTTAATTAGCTCCAAAGATAATGGCAATCACTACTTGGATTTATCTAATAACCGGGATGTGACTTGAGTTAAACGCCCAGCTACCACTTTTGATTTGAAGATCCTCACCACCAATGGCTAGAGGGACAACCACCATAGGATCAAGGGGTTAGCAAAATGAAGAGGTATTAGTAAAACAACCACAAGAACAAGACCACACTAGTAATTACTCCCTCCGTTTCATAATTATAGGGCATATTTTGACTGGGCACATAAATTAAGGAACTCTAAAATCAATAGAAAGAAAGGGTACATTGACTGGCATAACCTTAGTATTAAATGCCATAAAGGAGAGAGAATATGTCGAATTACCAAGAAAAAGGAAGGGTAAAGTGGGAAAAACAATAAAAAATACTTATTGGAAATTGTTACACGCCTTATATTGTGAAACATAATTGAAGTAAAAAAATGCTTTATGTTGTGAAGCGGAGAGAGTAGTAAATTTGAGTTCATAATCGTGTTTGACAAACACTCTTTAGCTCAAAGATAATTATCATTCATCCATAGAGAATTTGCAAGAGGGGAGCTATTCAGGGACCTTTTGAGATCCTTTATTTCTTTTGACAACTGACATTCGGTGACTGAACAATGAAGCTCATGCTTGAGTCAATATACCTTTTCTGCGGTCTCCGTTCAGCATTGCCTGCTGAAGAACTCTAAGGTTAAACCATATAGAGAGGCTCTATAGCTATCTCGACATGGGTGACACTAAGTCAGGTTGTTAATTTCTTCTTAAGTACCTGGGTAGATAAACATGGGTACAGACTTGACACTTCATCATAGGAAACTCACAAAAATCTCAGAACATGGCCTAGTCGGAAACCTGAATACGTATTGGGTACTTGCAGCGGAGTCCAAGTAGCATAGGGTGACACTATGTGGTTACACTGATGATGTTGAATAGCTGTCAGAGGACCATGGTGTGACATTGATCCACAATTCGATCTCTGGATAATTGATTGTGCCTCTTAGGAGTCAGGAAATCTGTATTTGTTGTGGTTATGATGATTCTCACTGTGCTATCATGCAAAGTAACAATCAAAATAGTGCTAGCCGGCTATGGCAGTTGGCAACAGCTAGAAGTGAGATCAGGTTTAGGTCATTTGTATATATCTTTATATGTTATTATTTAAATTTTCTTTTATGTGACACCATGTAAGTCTTGTGGATGAAATTTTGTCTGTTTGATGGCTTATAACAAGTTTTATGGGTAAGGTACTAGGTACGTGGTACATGCAACTTGTACTCATCCATAAGTCAGCAACAGGTTTTGTGCACCAGCCACCAGAACAAATAACCTGGGTTCAAGGATAAGAGTAATACTGAAATTGAACTACAAAATGTGGAGTATTTATACCTCAATACATTCTAATAAAATGCATGAACAAGTTTGGGTTGGTCAACAGTTTGTTTGCTGTGCTTTTGTTGAACCGAACAAAATCAAGCCAATCATTTACGCACTAGATGTGTTGGTTATATTTGTATTTTACTGACATTATACTTGTTCATTTCTTTATTTTATTTTTATTTTATGCACCTGGATTCTGGGATTTCGTGCTGTTAGTTTTTCACGTATAGTTTCGTTCTACAGGTACTCTTGCCCAGCTCATGTGAATCCTGCTGAGTTTTTGGCTGATCTCATATCTGTTGACTATAGTTCTTCTGATAGTATACACAGTTCGCAAAAAAGGATAGATGGTCTTGTTGAGGCATTTTCTCAGCAAAATGCTTCTTTGATATATGCAACTCCACTTATCAGTGGTGATAAATTCATGGAAGGAATAAAATTCGACAGAAATGGGCATCTGAAGAAGAAAGGTGGATGGTGGAAGCAATTCTGGCTGCTTCTTAGACGTGCATGGATGCAGGTATTCCTTCCCACATTTTGGCTCTTACGCTTCTTTCTTTTCAGGCGTTGATGGATGAATTTTTTATCATACCAGATCCATACTCTGAAATAAAACAAACTACGTCAAATGTTAGTGTAATTAGTTGCATAGTTGCCGGGCCGGGTGGGGAGGGGGATTGGAAAATGAAGCGTAAAGTGACTTGCTAGTGCCAGTACGTCTTATCTCCATTCAAAATTGACATAATCCATTGCTATTGACATTCAGCCACTATTTTGGTTGAATGTGGCTGGTACATTGGGTGCAGTACTCATGTAGAGTCTTAACTGGTGCAATACATCATTCTTTGTGAGCCATATTGATTATGTGTTTTACCGCTTTTACGAGTATTCCTTATCTCTTGTTCTTTTGGAACCATAATTTCGATTGTTGTCAGTTCTTCTGACAAATGTTGGGCGACCAGGCTTCCCGAGATGGGCCAACAAACAAGGTCCGTGCCAGAATGTCAGTTGCATCAGCATTAATATTCGGTTCAGTCTTCTGCAGGATGGGAAGATCCCAGACATCAATCCAAGATCGAATGGGATTGCTGCAGGTATAGAATATTGTTTATGATTTGATACTCCTTGTTTGTTTCAAGTTTATCATACAGTGTAGTTGCACATTTATTATGTGATTCACAGTGTGCAACGGTAAATTGGTGTTACTTTTGCCGGCAGTAAAATATTTTCATCCATACAGCTTCTTATCTCCTACTGTTGAACAATAATCAGAGCGGAAAAAACTCCTCGTTCTTTGAAGTATGGCATCACTAGCTACACATTTTCCATTACATCACAGTGCTTGGCGTTAAGCTCAATGCTAACAACAAAACATGATTATCCATACAACATTGTATTTCTTGTTTTTCGTACTTTTCAGCTATGGACAAAAGCTTCTTTTTCTTTGCTTTGTCCTAGTTCAACATTAAGTGTGGAGATCTTTCTGCTTGTGGAACATTTTGTTATGGAACCTTACCCCTGATTCAAGATGCTGTTTCAGAAGATTCACAATTGAGCATTTTCGTTAATGGTAGGGAATTGCTAGAAGTTGTCGTAGTAGTAATACCACAAAAACATGTAATGGATTGGACAAAGTAGTAGAGTATTACAATGTATTGATGAGGATGATTGATGATGAGGATGTTGATGCTTATTTTTCGTAGTTGGTAAGAACTGCCCTACCCAGCCCTTTACATCTCTGTTCAGCAACCCAGCATCTCAGACTGAGCCGAGCCAGCTGGTTAAAGGCCCTCTAATCCTCTCCCCCTCCCCCCCCCCCACCCACCCCAACCAGTTGGGTCAACGCTCGACTGTTACCTCCCCCACATTTCCAGTCACGACAATGTTAATGTCTATTAGACAAGTGAAACGATAGAAATAATGAAATTAATACAAGAAAAATGATGGGAGTAGCTGGACAGACCGACCGAGAGGATAGATTATGGGAAGAGGCTATCATAAAGGTATAACTGGAATTATACGTGGTTGAATGCTAGACTAAGAACATGTGTGCCCTCACATCTCGAATTCGATTCCCAATGCTATCCCTTTGCTTATCTGATTTCTCTTTTCTTCCCTAATGTTTCTTTTATGTTGGGGTATGGCTCCCATATTTGGTTTTGGGAGGACATATGGTGTGGGAAAGCGTTCTGTGAAAGGTTTTCACTTCTGTACTGCTTATCACGGAGGCATGAAGGTCGGGGTTTGGGCCTTGCAGTGGACTTTCAGTTTCTCCGTCCTTTGCGTGAGGTAGAGTTGCGGGAGCTGTTTTGCTTGGGTTGCTGAATATTGCTCGTCCTTCTAGCAGTGGGGATACCGGAGTTTGGTAAGGAGATGCATCGGGGGAGTTTTCTTTGGAAACATTTTTTTAGCGCGACTGGGATTGCCTTCACATTGTGCTTCTTTCCTGTAGCCACCCTCTTGTGGAAGGAAGGAGTTCCTTTTAAGGTGAGCATTTGTTTGGATGACGGCATTGGGTAGTATCAATACTAATGATATGCACTGGAAGAGGCGGACGGGTTTGGCTAACTCTCCTGATATGTGTGTGCTTTGTCGTGCAGTGGGATATATGTTCACATTCTCTTGGCTGTGACATGGCTTGTATTTTGCAGGGAACTCTGTTTGAGGAGTGGGTGCTCCTGCTACTGTGTTGGTGAGGCTGCAGGTCCGCTTTTTGGGTTTTGGGAGAAATAAGGTGATGAAGCTGCTTTGGGGTAATGCTGTTTTCGCTATTCTTTGGTGTTTGTGGTTAGAGAGAAACGCCAGGATTTTCTACGGGCGCTCCCTACCACCTGAGATACTGTGGGATAGAGTGACATCCCTAGCTTCTATGTGGGCTAAGGCGAAAAGGATTTTTCGGAGCTATACTATAATCGAGGTCCAGGGAAATTGGGCTAACTTGTTGCAATTTCGTTAAGAGGACAGCTTGTCCTTTGTTGCTGTTTTGGCAGTTAATATTATTAATTTAGTACAGATTTTCCATTATCTTAAGAAAAATGATGACTGGAGTCATCCACACACAAAGGGATAGTCGGGAGGTGATTAGTTATTGGTGCTACTCTATCTATGATCTCCACAAAATTCAACCAGTTTGTAACTGTTCGCTGTCGGAGAACATCTTGTCTTCTTCCTCTCTAACTTCTATTTCTGATTAATATATGCTCTTTTCTAACTTAAAAATGCGGGGAGTTGATCGGAGCATAAAATCTCCCGAGATAACTTTCACCTTGATCAGAAATCAAGTATTCCATACAACCAAAATCCCTTCTTTCAAGGCGGTTCTTAGAGTTTGCATTTACCGAGGCAACTTCATGACTGGGAGATGGAGGAACTTACCTCCTTGCCAGGTATCTTGGACTCTGTTCGTCATCAGGCTAATTCCAAGGTGTGGATTGGTGATACATTGTGGTATTCATTCCTCCAGCGGCTTGCGACTCTGTCGCCTTTTCCCCGGATTCCCACTGCTTAATTTATTTGGAAGGCGAAGGCCCCTCATGAGGTGAGGGCATTTCTGTAGAGTTTGGCATTGGGGAGGAATGACACGAATGATGTGAGGCAGCAGAGGAGACCAGTGCAGGTATTTTCCCGGGGTGTGCCAGAAGACGTCTTTTTGCAGTACGATGCCGCAGGCTTTTTCTGGAGCAGGCTGTTTCGTGTTTAAGGGGAAGATTGAGTCTGTTCATTTACTATTACTGAATTGTTCCAGGTATAATATTTTGGCTTTAGGGAAGGTAAGGAGAAGAGGATACTGTGGCGCAACGCTACATTGACAATGCTGATGTGTACGGTGATGTGTTTGTGGCTGGAAAGCAACCCGAATCTTCTGTAGATCCTCTTTATCATACAAGTTGCTTTGGAATATGGTTACTTATTTGGCATCCCTTTGGTCTAAGACTGCAGGTGCTTTTGGGAGCTACTTTATTTCAAAAGTCCAAAGGAATGGGCAATTTGTAATTAGCTTTTGGTTTGGAGGACACCGTGTCCTCAGTAACTGTATTTTCTGTTTCAGCAGTACAAGCTTTCCTCTTCTCAAAAAAGTAATAATTAGGTAGAATAAAGTATTTGGAATTTGTACAAAACAAAATTGTTTTCAAACTATAAGGAAAAACAGGATAAAGTCTCCACAATCTCAGGCGGCCTGCTTACTCTTCTTCATAATTTTGAAGGGAACAGAGTTTGCATCAATATTTTCCTTATCTAAACAGATTGTAGTGTTGTGGGTTCTCATATGGTTTCTCATAGTTGATGCTACTTGGTGCTCTTTGGCATATGCTATCTTCAAACCGCACGTATAAGAACATGTGTATGTCTGTCTTTTTGTTAATAGTACAATCGTACATAGAAGTAATGACCTCATAAGTTTTGTGGTTTCTCTGTTTCTTGCCTGATCTTGTGTTCCGTTTCTGGTGTTAGGTTGCTGCAATTAACACTGCAATGGCAGCCCTGACAAAGACCGTGGGTGTGTTCCCAAAGGAGCGTGCAATTGTGGATAGAGAGCGAGCAAAGGGATCTTATGTGTTAGGTCCATATCTACTCTCTAAACTGCTGGCTGAAATACCTGTTGGAGCTGCATTCCCATTGTTGTTTGGTGCTGTTTTATATCCTATGGCTCGTCTTCATCCCACTTTGTCCAGGTGAAGTTCTTATGTTAGAGTATTCCTTGAACCAAATGTGATAGCAAGAAGAATGGGCTCATAGCAAGTAATACTCTTATCATGTGTGGATCAAATTTTAAACGAAATGTCCAAATAGAGGATGTGCTATGTAACCCAATGACCGAGTTGAATGGCGTCCCAAGATATTGGGGAAAAACTGGCATGCGGTTTCAATGCCTATAAATGTACTATTTTATATGCATTGAAATCAGATGCCTTTTTTTCTCAGTATCTATAGTTTAAAACTTGGAGTTTGGCTTGACTTTATGGGGAGAACATGTCGCCATCTAGCTCTCTACAAACATTTGGATAATATAAATTCTATTCATATAAACTTATTGTAAGCTTGGCTAATTTCTTTCGGTAGATGGTGCTTTTACTATGTCTTTGCAAGGGCAGTAAGTTGTTTTTTGGTTGAATCGGCTGTGAAATGTTGTTTGTAGCTTGAATCACATGTTGTGCAATAATCTGTGGAATTCTTTTGTAGTGTTTGTTCCAGGAGTTCAGGCCTAGGGAAGTCTGATAATTTGCCTTGATTTGGGGTCTTATGTTGATAGAACCGAGATGAGCTCAATGCGCTTCCGGTTTGATAATACGTAGACTTCTAACGATATTTTTCATGCTAGAATAAGATAGTGGTGGCTTGAGTGTAAAGTGGATGTACGTAATAGGTTTCAATTTATGAGGAAGTTAAGAGTATGGAATGAAGAAAGTAAAAGATTGGAACATGGTTATTAAAGATATTTGAACCTAGCAAAGTGTGACTTTTAAGGAGATCAAGAACTTGATGAGTTAGGGAGAGGATCCCTTGTCAGAGGAGTTTCAAAGGAGGTTTACAGCTTCGGAAAATTTGTTGGAGTTGGTTTTCAACTTAAAAAACGCCTCTGTAAGTTGAAGTTGAAAATGAGATGAGTGAAGAGGTTAAGCTTGAGTTGTGTGGAAGAAGGAGAAAGTTTGGTAACCGTTCTTATATGATTTTCTACGGATCAAATCACTGTTTCGGGAATCTGTCCAATCTCGGATGTCTCTTCATTGGAAAATTTCGTGGTTCATGATATACATAGTCAGGGCAGTAGCAAGTAAGGATATATATATATATATATATATATATATATATATATATATATATATTTTTTTTTTTTTTTATAAAAATTAGACTTCGGAGAGGCCTTTGGTGGAGTGTGTTGAAATTTGTTAGACAATGTCATATATAGATGAGAAGGAATTCGATTTAGGGACTTCCTTTCACCACTTGCTTTCCTGCTTTGATTGATGAGGATCCTAGGAGTTGATGTGTTTAGCCAAGTTCGAGCCCCCTAGAGGCCACTGAAGCCTGGAGGTCTTTGTGGCCGTTAACTTCAGGGCCGATGGGATTAGTCGGGCAAAGCCTAGATACCCAACATATCTACAAAATAAAATTAAAAAGAAGGAGTTGGTGCGTTTCTTATGATGCTGCGGACTGATCTGCAACATGGTTCGAGTCGGGGTATCGGCCGCGAACGTGCAAACGGTCGTGACGTCGCGGAAGTGGACTGATATCGGTTACACGTATCATGTTGCGCCCGTCGCGTCATGAATTTTGGTATCAGCCATTTTAGCACTATCGGCCGTATCGGTCGCGTATCGGCCATATAAAAAACACCGTTACGTTACAGATATCACGTATCGAGAACCTCAAAAACCGCTACTTAGCGGCCGATAGGTCGCGTATCGGCTGATATTTGATACCATGATCTGCACATTATTTTAGAAGGCAACATTGACATTGTATGTGCAGTTCTTACTGGTTTCCTTTGTGTAATTTTTTCCTGGTATAATTCTTAAAGGAATACCTGGTTAAGCAGTTCGTGAGGTTTCATATTGAGACTATTCAGCTCTGACTCTGATAAGCGTATTGTTTCTAAAATTCTAATTATACCAATTGCCACCTTGGAAAATAACTTGTGTGCTTTAAGCCTTTTTTAAGGAGTTACTGACGTTGTTTTAACTTGTAGATTTGGGAAGTTTTGTGGAATTGTTACTGTGGAGTCTTTTGCTGCATCTGCAATGGGTCTAACTGTTGGAGCCATGGTTCCTACTACTGAGGCAGCAATGGCAGTAGGGCCATCACTTATGACTGTTTTCATTGTTTTTGGAGGATACTATGTCAATGCAGAGAATACACCAATTATTTTCCGCTGGATCCCTAAGGTCTCCCTCATAAGATGGTAATTATATTATCATTTCCTGTAGATCACTGTGTTTTAACTTTTTTTTGGAAAGGTGGGGGGTGCTTGACATTTCTTGCTTTAGGGCTCATTCTTTTCAACTGGAAACTGGAACTGGTAACTGGGAGAAACTGGACAAAACTGGTGAAAACTGGAAAGTCTAATTGGTAACTGGGGAAAACTGGGAGAAACAGGGGAAAACTGGGAGAAACTGGGAAAACTGAAAATTGTTTAATAATTGGACAAAACTGGACAAAACTGGACAAAACCGGAAACCAGTTGAAAAGAACATGCCCTTAATGGATGTTCTATGTACCTCTTTGTAATCATATGTTGCTTATTTGCAGGGCCTTTCAAGGACTTTGTATCAATGAATTTAGAGGTCTGCAATTTGAGCATCAAAATCCAATTGATGTACAAACTGGTGAACAGGTAATCAACTATATGACTAAATGAGCCCCTGTATTTTAGATATTCTAAGAAATCAAGGGATTTGTTGGTGATAGAAGCCGGAAAACATTAGCTGAAATACTAGCAGATTTGATGCGATAGACCTAATGAACCTCAACAAGAACTTTGCATCTGTTGAATTTGGGGGAGTATCCAGATACCGTTATAGAGTTCCTGCAAGCGAGGCGCGGGGGACTTGGGTGGAGGAAGGAGAAAAAGATGTTGTGGGACAGTGCTCTTTTTGCAATGCTTTGGTGTATTTGGTTAGAAAGGAACGCTAGAGTTTTTTCTGGTATTGCATTGTCGGTTCGTTCGTTACAGGATAGGGTGCTCTACTTAGCCTCTTTGTGGGCTAAGGCGGCTGGGTGTTATTGAAGCTATTCTGTTTCACAGGTTATGCTTCATTTGGTTGAGTGGTATATAGACTCCCTTTGAGGCCTTTTTGTCCTCTTCGGTTGTAATTCTATTATGGATGTCAATAATGCTTTTTACAAAAGCTCATTTGAGGCGGCCTCATGTATGAGCCGGATACCTGTGACTCTGTGAGCAAAAAGTAATACTACCATACATGAACACTGATACCTCCGCACAAAAGAGTAATACTCCATGCGTGAGGCCGCCTCTCAAGAGAGTTTTTGAATACTTTTTCTTTATCTAAAAAAGAATTTACCTCATAAATTCAATTTAGCATGTCTCCCACCATATCATTATCCCAGTGCCTTAGACTGGTGCACTGGAACCTCGGCAGAAAACATCGAGAACATCTTGGAACTCCATCAGCGGATTGTCTTTTTCAATCCCTTACCCCCTCTGCCAACAAGTATGGAACAAGCCTGTAGTTGAAGGGGTCTTTTTAGACCAGTGGTTAGTGGTCAGCCAAAGGTCTGGCCAAGCCTTTGAACAGCAAAAAGGTTTCAAATAAAACAACCAAAGTCTCTTGTTTAATCTGACGAAAAATCAGCACTAGAAAATCTATTTTCCAAGCCATTGCAAAGAACTGATCAAGCAAGGAAAGAGAGCTTCTTACTTTCGGTCTTCAATTCTACTATGAGAATATTATTTTATGGTTCTAGGACTGATGCTTTACTATTTCTATTGTTAAAACTGAAATATGTTAAAATCTTTCTTGGTTTTAGGTTATTTGTCCATGTGGTTTGCTGTCGTCTTTATTTATGAGCATCTTAGTCGAGTTGAATACGAAGTAAAATCTAGTTGAGTGATCACTAGTTTCCTGTCATTTTCGAGGGGACTACTCGCTCATTTGCAGCACATTTCCCTTTTTCCCATCATTGTGTTGTATTCTCTGGAAACTTGCTTCAGTTCTTGGTGGTGAACTTCCCAGCATCAAATTTGGGCCATATTCTAATGTCTGAGATTGCCAGATTCTATTGGATTCACCCCCCAGACTAATCATATACAAACTTATCTCGTTTCTTAATTGATGTAAATTACACATGTTATCATTATCTCATACAAGAAATTTAACTACACAATGAGCAAGATGGTTCAATTATAATGCAGTGAGCTGTTGTATTTAGGCCCTCCTTTTTTTATCAGATAAGAAAATTAGTTTTCATTGAAAAAAAGCGGGTACAATCTATGAGGACAAGGAGTCCTCATCCTCATCCTCAAAAACAAAACTAATTACCGGAACCCCAAGTACGTTGGATGTCAGTAATTGACACTCCCTTGAAAGCACCAGGTGATTTGGCCCAAAGTGAAGCCATATACAGCACCATATTCCAAACTAAGTCCTTTTTTAGTGCATCGTTTTTTAAATTGTTGGCACTAAAATTTTAGCTAACACCAGATTAAAATATATGGTTCAATCGAAGAGTTGGTTGCAGTACTAAAGCATGGTGGTCTAAATGTGAATGGAGAAGTGCACGGAGAACTCTTTGTGGTTTAGAGCTTTCACTTAAACACAAAAGGATAACTTGCTATACATTTTTCAATGTGAAAATAATGTGAAGGGATAGAGCATGAAACGGAACTGCCACAGAAAAAGTTAAGCATGGCCTTTGAAAGATACAACGAGGGAGACACATCTACATTCTAACTTGGCGTTGTCAAAGGACTCAAGGAAGACCCTTAAATCACCTGCCGGTGCCAGCAAATGTGATTGAGGATAGAAAATGTCATTTAACAGTGGTATAGGGTCCCTGAAGAAACATTGGAATTGGCACTGCTAATAAATCAGCTCTGTTCGTTCATATTCTTTGCTCCCATAATTTCTGTTGATTTGCTTGCCACTTTCAGCCTTCACCACTTGATTAGTATTCAGATCTGATCACACTTGTTGCTCAGATTCATATATGTTCTTTCTTTCCTGTTCATTATGGCAAACACCAGATATGAGTTCTAATGCATTGGGCAGTTGTCAACTACATTTAGTTGGATCTCTGTCTCCCATGTTGACTTGATACTCTGGAATAAATCTGGTGTAATTCAGAACCAAGCTGAGAAAGTTCCTTCTTGGTTTCATGACTGTTTGAAGTGAAACACTTGATCTGGTTAGATGAGCAAGTCCTAATAATGAATCCCATCTTTTGAGCAATGATTAGCATAATCAGCACCGTGAACTGTTAATGTGCAGCTGTTATCGGAGTAGATATTAAACAGCAAGTCCTAACTCCTAAGTCAGTAAGTCCTAACTCCTAAGTCAGCAAGTCCATATGAATTATGGTGATCCCTATCTCTTGACTAATGAAATCCTTCTTGGTTTGATGACTGTTTGAAGTGACACCCTTGATCAGGTAGAATCAGCAAGTCCTAATGATAATTAGCATAATCAGCATCATGAACTGTTAGTTGTAGCTGTTGTATTCTTGTATATGAGTAGGATAATAAACAGCAACTCTTAAGTCCTAAACAGCAAGTCCAAATGATGATCCTTATCTCTTGACTATTGATTAGCAGAATCAGCACCATGAACTGTTAGTTTACAGCTTCGGGGTAGCTTGTTCGGAATTTTCTGGGAATCATGGGTTTGTCTGGCCTGCTACTGTTTTGGAGTTTCTGCGGTTACGATTTGTGGGATTTGGGTGGCGTAAGGAGGAACGAATGCTTTGGCAGAATGCTGTTTTCGCAGTATTTTGGTGCCTTTGGTTAGGGAGGAATGCGCGGATTTTTGCTGGGGCTACTCTACCTTCTGATTTACTATGGGATAGAGTCACCTACTTAGCTTTTTTATGGTCTAGAGCAGCACGGGCCTTTAGGACTTATAGTATCTCACAAATACAAAGGCATTGGGTGGATTTGTACATAGCTCTATTGTTTTCTGCAGAGGACTTCTTGTTCTCTTGTGCTGTAGTTCGGAATACTGATAAATATACTTTTTTTTATTATTTAAAAAAGCGAACTGCTAGTTTACAGCTGTTATTTGAGTACGATGATAAACAGATAGGCTGATTTAGAATGTCAGTTTCCTCATATGAGCCGGCCACGGACTAAAACTTGTTGTTCAGTTATGGAGGTTGTGATGGTGCTCTTTTACAATAATAGACTTTGGAAGTATAATGGAGATACATGACTAAGGACATTTTAGCTTTTATATGTCTTTTATAAGTGAATTTTCATATGTAGGCATTGGAGCGGCTTTCATTTGCTAACAGTCAAATTAAAGGGACTCTGGTGGCGCAGAGCAGGATATTATTATTCTGGTATTGTGTCACTTCCCTTTTACTTGAGAAGAACAAGCCTAGGTATCAGCCACTTGAAGCTCCTCCTGTTGATCAAATGCAACCGCCAACACCATCCGAGACTCTGGTGGATGATATAGAGATCCCTTCCTCTGAGCAAAGTGAGCCAACAGAGCAGCTTGAACCTTTGAATGACTATGAACAGATTCGGCCATTTGTCCTGGAAGGTTTGTAGACTCTTGGGTATATTAAAGTTGGCATACGAAGCGGAGCTATTTATTGATTTATCTCGTACAGGTGCCAAGTAAATTGGAGATACCTTTCCGATGGGGACCCTCGTGCTTTTTCTAACCCGCGAAGATGTCTTGGTATCAAGCTTTTCTGCTCGACATCATATAAAATAACCACCTTGTAAAGCTGATGATTTGAAAGTTACAAAGATAAGTTGAACGGGAGCATAAATGCGTCGAGTTTGCTTTGTGGTTGTACATAATAACAGAAAGCTCTAGTCTGTATTCCCTTGCTCAATTGCTCTTTGCATCGAGGCATCACTACAGCATAAGATTTTATAGGTGAAGTTGAACAGTTAGCTTTATTATGTTGTGAATGATCTCGAACTCCCAAATATTTATAGGCACTTTCTGAAGCCGTCAAGCATCGACAGAGCATAATGTGTGGCTCAGGCAAGTTTTCCTTTGTTGGTCTTGGTCTGTTTGGGCTAACTGTGTTAAATGAACATTGTACGTCCCTAGGGCTCTAATATGATGTACTTAGGTGGTGTTTGGCTAGCTTGTGACGAGTAGCTTCTACATTTCCCCTTAATTTTCCTCACACACCTGCCTCTCCACCTCCTCGTCACGTCCATTTTCAGCTTCTAAGAAGCTCAAAACACCCTTTGGGAGGCCTGAAAGTAGAAGCTCTAATTTGATTATTCTACTCTTGGGCCTTCTAGGGGATCCTAGGGGTTGTTTTAAGCTTTTTGGAAGTTGAAAATGGAGGGTGAGGAGGAGGTAGATGGGGTGGTTTGTAAGTAAAAAATTGGGAGAAAAGGAGAAATTACTGACAAGTTAGGCCAAATATGCTCTTACTAGCTCTGGTTTGAGTCTTTCTGTTTGTTCATTAATGGGAAAAGAAGGAAATGGCCTGGTATAATCACTGCTTTCCCCTATGTGTATTGGTGGGATTCTTACAAGGGTATGCAATAATTTTTTAAAAGCTCAATGCTTAGCCAAATTCCATCGGAAAATATACATGGCTGAGTATCTAGCATTGACAAAAGTAGCTATAGTTGTGAGCTGCAATGTAGCTAAAAGTTGGAATAGTCGCTAGTTGTGAGAAATTTAACCTTGGGTTGAAAGCTACTTTAGATAGCTTTCACAAATTAGCTTTTGACCAATAATAACGCTTTTGCGAGTTCTAAGACTCATCCAAAAGTTCTCAAAAGCCCTCTGCCAAATATAGTTTTAAGTGTATGTTTGGCATTCTCACTTAACTTTCAAATCAAAACTATGGTTTTTATGATTATGTTCAACTTCAACATGCAAGTTACAATTATACCAAAATCTATATCCTACCTATCACGAGTTGAGATCCTCTCCATTTGGTAAAAGAAATGGAGGCCTTCATTTGCTAAATGGAGGGTGAGATCTCTTCTAACCAAATTTTAAATTAAAATAAATTTAAAAAAGCAAAATGAGAGAAGGAGATCTAACCCTTCATTTAGCAAATGGAGAGAAAGAAAATGGAGAGGATCCCAACTCACACCTATCACCTATGCATACTTTCAACTTCAAGTAGCAAAACAACTCAATAGCATCTTTCAACTATTTTCTACTAATTATTCACCCTCTTTTAAACTTTTCAACTAGCTTGATGAAAAAAATAATTCAATTAGCTTGCCTAACATACTCAAATTAATTCTAATTGCCTCTTTTTAAATTATTGCTTAACGCATATTTTTTCCGTTTTAAAACTAGACCATAAATTTATTTTTTTGAAGGGAAAACTAGACCATATTAGAGATATATAAGAAGTGATTTTTTTTACCGTACAAGTTTAAATATTTCTTTATTGAATGATATTTGGTCCCTACTCCCTATCACTGTCGTGTGGGTTTAAGCCAATAATTAACTAAAATTGTATTCTTTCTCCTTTTATATTGAAACTGCTTAGTAATGTTGATGATATCCAGCTGCTTGGATGAAGGCGGCTAGTTAGATTACAGGAGTATTAATAATTAGTTTATTAACACCAACCATGTAATCCAAATCTTTGACATACATGAGGTATATGTTTTGGCAAGAAAAATGCATCGCCAATGCAAATCATATGAAGTCTGTTTTCAGTGTGATGCAACCAAATATTTTAATCCAAGGTTACCCGTCAGAAACACGCATCAAAAGTTAGAATAGCCGCTCTAATTTGATGCTTCTAATTCATCTTTTTTTTCCTCACCCATGTCTAATTAAATCCTACATTCACTTTTTTTTTGTTCGACAGTATCACTTTTTTTTTACGATGATTTTAATTTATTACTCATAGTTATCATGACAGACCACCTCATACAAGTTTTTGTGTGTTAAGCTCCTTAAAACTCAAAATGTTGTCTAGAACAGACTTGTACTTTGGGGTGTTTAACATTTCCCCATTACTCTCTAATTCATCATATGAACTAATTCCACTACAGAATAAGTATAGTAGCACTCCGATCCTAGTTTTTTTTTTCTTTTTTATATGCACCAAAGAAAAAGTATACTATTATTTTTATTCCGTTGCGTGATATATGGTGTTACCCTATATATATACTATATATATACAATAATGTACCAGTATTAGTTATCAACTACTTATTAGCCATGCACTTTTAGTTTTCTGATTTCTGAGATTATATTAATCATTCAAATGTTAAAGTCAACATTTGTTTGTTCTCCTTGCGTTCGTCTTTGCCTTTTTCCAATGACGACCGAAAATCAAAACCAAAAACAAAAAGCCACCACAACCGTATTGCTCAAACGACTGTGGTTGGGTCTTTGAGAAGGGGCTCATCATCATCAGCCAATGACCGCGATTTCAATGGAGGGCGGCTCGTCGACGAGAGCATGGTCGTCTTAAGGAAGAGAATCCATGAGATGAAGATGGTGGAGAGGAATTACGAGCCGCCTTCTCATTGGATGGAGTGGGAGAAAATATGTTACACTAGCTATGACTCATTCATATGTGATGTTATGGGGATATTGCAGTCACAATTGATGAATACAAGGCCTGGTTTGGCTCTAGGGATGGTGGCTTTGATCATGTTAAGTGTGCCGATGTCTAGTGTTATACTCCTGTTTCATTTGATGGAGATATGTAAGGGGGCACTAGCTGGAATGCACATCTAATAATTAGCCTCATTATTTTATCCTACGCATGAAAAGGGTAGCAGAGTTGGTCGTAAAATTGAATTTCATTTGCAATGATCCATGATTTCACTTCTTTAACTACCTCTTTGTTAAGTCGGTCTGTAAGTTTATTTAACTTGTTGACTTAGCTTGCATGCATCCGGCCTTCAAATATGTATCATGTATGTGTGGTTTGGAATTGCAAGTTATTATATTTACA
Source organism: Tetragonia tetragonoides (assembly GCA_038025085.1). Lineage (NCBI taxonomy): Eukaryota > Viridiplantae > Streptophyta > Magnoliopsida > Caryophyllales > Aizoaceae > Tetragonia > Tetragonia tetragonoides. Next base: position 13,799,946 of record CM076146.1, on the reverse strand, counting down.
CACTCGCTCAGATTTATCTAGTATACACTCCAAAATAGTGTTTGCTAATTCCTCGTATCAAGAAAATCTAAAAGAATCATTCAATTTAAAGATTGCCAGTGACATGGTTGGAGATCGTCAGTATATTGAGTAAACCGTACTCGGCCTTCTCACAAAATGTTGTCATCTTCCTACCCTCATTTTTATTGTGCGGCTGATGTCGTACTTCTAGTTGTGAGACCACCGTTATTTAAGGTTTCTTAGCTTCGGTCATCCCTAATAAATCTTAGTCATTTTTGTATACACAAAAACTTATATAAGGCGGTTTTAAGGTGAGGCCTCCTCTAACAAGCATGTTCTAATGCCAGAGTCGACTTAGAGGGGAGGACAAAGAGGGCGATCGCCCAGGGCACAAAGAAAAAGAGGGGAAAAAAGGGCCCAAAAATAAAATGTCTCCCTTTGATTGTAAAAAAAAAAGGGGTATATTGTCATCTTAAGGGCCCATTTTGTTTGCTTTGTCCTGGGGCCCATAAAGAGTTAGGATCGCCGCCGCCTAATGCTTATGTCATGCCGAGTATAGAAGGGGAAGGCGGCCTCATAGGAGACCTAACGAACACTCTAAAGAACAAGGACGCATACACTAGTCCGCAAACCACACACGTCGGGCAAGTGATGGGCTGACGGGCTCAAGTGAAGGAGGGAACATCCCTACAAAGAAAGATAGAGGAGATTTTTATTCTCTCTACATATATGAGATTCGAACTTCTGACCACTGTGTTGTGAGAGTGGAGCATTTACCACTTGTGTTTGGAGAATTATGTGCGTTTTCTTCTCTTACTACTAGACCTGGCAAACGGGTCATTTGGGTCGGGTTCGGATCGGGTCATTTCGGTTCGGCCTGATTCGGGTTATCTCTTTTTCGGTTCGGGTTCGGGTCATGTCGGCTATATTTGGGCTCGGGTTGATTTGGTTCATGTTGTTTTCGGGTCGGTTGCGGGTCGGGTCGGGTCAATCCGGTTTGGGCCATATCGATTCGGGTTGAATTGGGTTATCACGCACTGTATACTCGGTTCGGGTTAGGATCGGTTCGGTCCGGGTATATTTGGGTTCGGGTCGATTCAGGTCATGTTGTTTTGGGTCATACATGGGTCGGTCAGATTTCAGTCACAAGTTTTTTTCAAGTTCGATTTTAGTACAGTTTTTCCGGCATTACTATATTTTGAGTTCGGGTACAAGTCAGGTCAATATCAGAATGATTGCACGTCGTTTTCAGTCAATATCTCATCACAATGTTGTGACTTGTGAGTCACATATTTCAAAGTGGGCAATTAAATTGTGTCAGAGGGAGTAATATTTTGGAGTGCCCGCAATTTTTGTAGGAGTAAGTGTAATCAATTGCGTTGCAATTTTTGTTAGAGCAACTCATGTAGGGCCACAAATATATAAATTGATTATATAAATAGATATTTTAATAGGTGAGTGTAATCACAATGTTTTAAAAGATTTTAATTTTACTATTTTTAAAACACTAACAAACAAACAAACAAAAAAATAAAAAAAAAAATAAATAAAAATAAATAAATAAATAAATAAATAACATATTATCAGTTTCGGTTCGGGTTCGGGTTGGTTTGGGTCATAAATTTTGGGTTGTGTTCGGTTCGGGTCCTTTCGGGTTATTCGGATTGGGTCGGTTTCGGTTTGGATCAGATTTGGGCACGGGTCATATCGGATCTGCTAATTTCGGGTCTGTTCGGTTTGGATCGGGTTATTTCGAATTTTCGGTTCAATTTTAGGTCTTACTATTCGGATTGAATCGGGTCACAGATTAGGTTATTCGGATCGGGTTATCGGGTCTAGGTCAGTATTGCCAGATCAACGTTACTACTACTATTAGGCAGTGCAATAATGTGGCCCATCGAATAGTTAGGTGGGCAGGGTCTAGCTTCTGTGACGAGGTGTGGTGAGAGACGAGCCCGTGTGGCTCTCGGATCTCATTTCAATTAAGTGACTCTGCGTTTTATTTCTGATTAATGGAAGCCCAACTTGCATCTCAAAAAATTAGTAGGAGTAATAATTATGCATTGACGACTCTTTCGAATGTATTGGATCATTCAGCTTGAGATATACATTCAACTAGGGGTGAGCGCGTCTTGAAAGGGCTAATACAGTTAGTTGTGGGGTTAAATTTTATGACAAAAGTCATGTGTTCAATTTCTACTAAGCCTATTTGATGAGCCTGTGTACAAGATTTGTTTTATTGGCTTGCTTGGTATTTGTGGTTTGTACTCTACTGCATACACTCGGGATTTATCCAGTGCACACTCAAAGAATAGTGACTGAGGATTCCTTGTATTGAAAAAAGAAAGAAAAAACTAGGGGTGAGCGCAACCAGGTACCGATCGAGTATTGGACTACCCCGAAACTGAAATTGAATCCAATTATTCCTAATTTTTAGGAATTGTAATTGTAATTGGTTGCACCGGCTCTTAATTGTTGAGAACTAGTTTTAAAGCCCGTGCGATACACGGATTGAGTGAAATATTGTGAATTATTTTTTATTCGGTAATACACTGACACTAACATGCACATTAAAAAGATGAGTCAACACTTTAGAAAAGTAACAACAATGTAGCGCTAGATATCATGGTGATCCTATACGCCTTTATAATCTTTCATTGTAAAAGAAGTTCTTTTTCAGTGTTCGCATAATAATTTGTAATCCTTGATTCGTGTCACAAATCAAGAACAACCTTTGATAGAAAATCAAAGCATTAATCCAACTTGCATTAAATATAAGCGACTTGTACAACAAAGTTACAAATTTAGTATATCCTATGTTTAATTATCCCAAAAGAATTAATTAGCCATAATCATCCAAAAAAATAAAGTTGGGCTTTTTTTTTATGCCATGAATAAAGAGAACAAAGAAAAATACCTATGCGTAAGTAGAATGTTGATTTTTTTACTATTATTTGTACTTAATTATAACCATGTAATCAATTTCTCCAAAGCTTCCAGGATGAATCATGTTTTGGTGCTATGAATATGATTCATAAATCTAAATAAAAACTTCTTGATGCAGATTAATTTCATAAATAAAGAGGGGAAAAAAAAACCCATAGTAGTATGGTTAGTTGCATAATCTTAAAAAAATAAAATAAATAAAAGATAAAGTAAAACTAAAACCATGAAGAAAAAAATGATGAATTGAAAAATGGGTTGAGTGAATGTCTCTAGATATTCCAGTAGTATATTTACTCGTGGTGGTATTAAAACCTGTTAGCATACTGCTAATGTACTATTAATAATGCCTTCCGGGAGACCAGACCAAGTACTCTGATTTATAATCATCCCAATTATAATCAAGATGTCCTCGAAAAAGCAAACAAAAAAAAAAAATATAATCTAGAAAATACGTGCTACGCACGGTCTGTCAGTTTATCCAATAGTTAAATGTTACTCTCATGTTCATTGTACATGCTAATCTCTCTCTCTCTCTCTCATTTGCCTTTCTCTCTCCTTTCCCCCACCCACTCTCTCTCCTCCACTCCTCTACTCCCCGGATTTGATTCCTCTATGATATCGAGATTAGACAAAAATTTGTGCAATTTATCACTATATTTTTATAATGTCCAAATAAAGTTTTAGATTTTATTTAAAGTATTCAAAGATAAATAAAAAATATAATGAAAATGGTGGCCGGTTGAAATATTACACGTGTCATATTTTTTATATCTTTCACTTTTCACCTAACTTATTATTTTACATCATACATATAACTTAACAGCTATCACTCCAAATGTGACCTTTATCATTTTATTTTCGCGTATCCTAGTAAATTTTAGTCACATGTCTAACCTATATTTATGCCCTCAAATATAAAACTTAATTACTTATTTAACCCTTGTCATATTAATGACAATTATCCCCATATATAGCAATCAATTTTCATGTAATCTACGCTTATCATTATTTTGTGCATAATGACAATTATCCCCACTAATATTATTTTTGGTGTTGAGCAATCGTCGGTTTGATCAAATTGTCCCTTAATGTGTATTTCACAAATTAGAACTTAAAAGTTGGAAGACTAATTTTCTTTCAAATCGAAAAAAATGTGACAACTCACCATCTAGAAAAAGTAAAAAATAGTATGTAATTCATCAACATGTGACACTTGTACGTTACCTGCGCTTACCCACAACTATATAAACTTTGTAATATTATGTGCATCTATTCTCCAGATATTCATCATCAACCCAATTAAAGTTCTTATTGAAAATGTTTAAATTGGACATGAATGTCATTTTAGATTGTATAAATGTAATGCTAACATTAAAGAAAAATAAGAAATATGAATAGGCTATAACACTTTTTATGGGATATTTACTTATGACAACTCATTACTCGCTCAATATAATAAATAAATAAAAAATAACCGATCAAAATGTGACACTTGTCACGTTTCCTGCAATCTTACCAAAAATTATTTGTATATATTAGAAAGTTGTCAAATATAACTTGCCGTGTAGTATGCTCTTGTGCTCACAAATACTGAACTTAATCAAAATAGTGATCTAACATTATTAAAGAGGTAAGAGTGGTAACTCAATATGTGGCTATTGTCACACTAATTGCAGTTATCTTCAAAAATAAAAGTCATGTGCCAGTTGTTTACTTGTCACATTACCTAGGTTAACCAATGAATAAACAACATTCTAACTAAACGATATAAAATTGGTTCAAAATCTCAATTAATCAGAATGTGAAAGTTGGGCTAAAAATCTATTTCATTCTACCATTAAAAAAAATTAAAAGAAATGATAAATTGATATCTTTTATCATAGTTGTACTTATTAATACATTTATGTAACTTTTATCTTTTCATTATTTTTATCATTAACTACCTCACTTATCACATACTTTAATCAAAGCAATTAACATACACTCCATATTATTATATCTCATTTATGCTTAGTAACTACTAATAACCCCTCTTAAATAAAACATTAACTAATAGCTTGGGTATAAGCCAAATGGGAGAGTGACACTTGTCACCTCACCATCGCTTATATCCAAAAATTTATATATATATTTGATTAGATTTCGGTTGCATGAAAGTTATTTGTATACTAAAAGATAAGAGAAAATTAAAGAGATAAAAGTCATTTACAATCCTATATGTGGAACCAAATTAGAAAATTTTAATTCCTTTTCTTTCATGTAATCATACAATTTAAATATGTTAGTAATACCTTTGAAATAAAAGGTATTTCAATGCGCTAATATATGAACTTTCAATTGCACCTCTAAACAAAGTACACTACCTTATGTAAGATGGGCCTTGAATCAATGCAACAACTTGTCAATAAAACTTGTAAGCTGTAAGCATAAGACTTTTCTGGTATCGATCAAGAAACATAAGCCACCATATAAGATATCAATAAAAACAAGTTAAAACATGAATTGGAAAATATAGATGGTAAAACTCACTGTAAAATTACTTACTTGATCATTACTCTTAGCTAATAGCCTGTATACCAAAATATAATTCAATTAGTTACATTTACACGTTTTCAATTATAACACTTGTACAGTATCGAGCGAGAAACCTATTACTCCTCATACTATAAGCTACTATATAAAATATCAATAAGAAAAGTAAAACATAAATTGAAAGATATATATTAAAAAATATAGATGATAAATTTACCGTAAAATTACTTACTTAATCATTACGCTTAACTAATAGCATGAATCATTTATCATCAAATATTGATGCAACTGCATATGATAAAGATTATGGCATAATTGCTCGATAAAAAAGGGAAAGAAAAAATAAACTTCCTCACTCGTCGATCATGTGTCGATACATGCCTCATGTTATAGATTACATATCTGCAACACATAAAAAAAAAAAAAGTTAGTTAGTTTAAGCACGATTACTCCATTGACACAATAAACAATGAGAATCATCATATATATATATAAAGGAGGTATTTTCGGGAGCAATGAGGCACACTACGTAGGCGAGAATTTTAAGAGCGCGCCACTTAAGGTAGAATAAAGACAAAAAATATCTGGTGTGAAACGTTTAGGACTCTAGAATCCCTACTGTTTAGGATTCTTGAGATGTGATAAACCTCTAGAGTTTTATAATAGTTATACTAGAACTCTGTCAAATATTTGAAATCAGATATAACTTTTTCTACCGACCTCAAAAAATATTAACTTTTATACCATGAAATTCGCATCGAAAAATACTTTAGAACGAGATGCATATACGATATATGAAATATGTAAGATCGCACGTATATGTTGGTTCCCGTAAATAAATAATAATAATATTATTATTAACAGTAAAATTAAGGCTGAACATAAAAAATGAGCAAATATCTTTAGCCACCTAAGCGATATTTTTAAGAGCACGCCACATAAGAGAGAATATTAAACATAAAAATTAAAGTAACACATACTCATAACACATACTTTGAACAAAAAATAAAAAATAAAAAGAAATAGAAATAAGAAAAGAAAAATAAGATTTTTCACATGTTAGTAACTTAGTAATTAGTATACACAAATCAAATGCCAAATAATTTTTTTTAACATATCAATCAATATATAATATAAAGAAGTTTCATAGTAATAACGTTTCGGATAATGAAAAAGAGAGATTGAATTTTGCTAAATAGTTAAAGTTTTATTGACGACATAACTACTTTATCTTTGTCTAATATTCAAACTCGAATATAACTATCATACACATCTTTAAAAATAATATATTTACACCATCATATTCGTATCGAAAAGGACTTCGAAATGAGATGCATTCATAATATGTTTACAATAAACATATAAGATTGTGTTACAATATTAATTTCAGTAAATAAATTTTAAAGTATGATATTTACTAATAAAAGAAAAATAAAAACAACAAAACATATAAATTTGAACGCGTGCATCCCACGTGCATTGCGCCATATAGGAATGTCATCTAAGCAAGCAATAAAAAATAAATAAATAAAGGTTAGAAAATGAAATATAGAGCTTGAGTTGTGATGGACCTCTAGAGTTTCATAGGAGCTATATTAGATCTCTGTCAAATATTTATATAATCAACTTTTTCTACATGTCTTAAAAAATAATCTTTTAAATCAGCAGGTTCGCATCGAAAAGTATTTTAAAACGATATTCATTTACAATATGTATAAGAAACATGCAAGATTGGTTTGAAAATAAATTTGAGCAAATATATTTTAAGTCCGTGCATAGCACAAGTTTGATCACTAAGTTGCATCACCTCAGCAATTAGTCTCAACAAAAAAAAAAAAAAAAAAAAACAAAATTAAAAACACACCACATAAGCCAGAAATATATTTTAGAATATTGAAAGAAGACAAAAAAAGTAGTGGAGAATGTGATTAATGTCTCTCCTCATGTTCACATTTCACCTTTTATTAATTAGACTACAAGGCCAAAAGTTGACATGAATATAGCAGGAGACTTATGAAAGTTCGATGCTTCATGTATTTAAATTCATTACGAGGTTATCGCATTGATTCAAGGCTCCCCCGATATGATATATAATGTTTTAAACATCGATCTAACAGCGATTTTAAAGTAACCATTTTCGAAGGTGCAATTTGGTTAGAACCCTAATTGTATTTGAGGAGGATTATGATAACTAATATCTCTTTTTATTCAATGACTCACATAATCACTTTTCCATTTTTTGAACATTTTCTCACCCTTTATTCTTCCTACATCTATTTGCTTTCAAGTTTTCTTATTTATTCTAGCAAATATAATCATGATGATCCGAGGGGCGTGAAAAATGAAAGAGAGATCGACCTCAATCACTAAGGATAGCATGAAACTAACATCACTACATAGCATGCATAATCATAATCAATTAAAACTTTTTTTATGATTTCTTTTTTTAAATAGGCATGTTATTGTGCGTATTTCACCGAATGAATATTAATATACAGACATTTCACTCAATCCGTGCAACGCACAGGCTTTAAAACTAATTAAGTATAAAAAGAGAAAGGAGGGGAAGACAAAAACGTATGTTACATTAGCTTAATAATTAAAAAGAACTATAGAGTATCATATTAATACAATTAATTGGCATCAAAAGAAGAAAACTGAAGGGAGGCCGGCTTGCTTTATATACTACTCCTATTAGCTCAGGGATGACAGTGGTATATTGCCATTAGAAATCTAGGGGATGTGTATCTAGTATACGTTTGTTTCATTGTTTTAGTGTTATCTTATCCTTTCTTTCTCTCACATCTTTATCCTTTTGCAGTTAACATTATCTTTTTAATTTTTCTGATTTTTAATGCGTTGATGACGTGGCACATCTTATATTTTGATGATGTGCCAACATAACTCAACACTCTTATTTATATGTTTTAAACATATTGTAAATGTATCTCATTCGAAAGTATATTTCGATCCGAATCTGATGGTGTAATTTTTGTTATATTTTGAGATGTACAGAAAATGTTATTTGTCATTTTGAATATTTGACGAAGAACTATTTATAACCCTCATGAAACTCTAGTGGTTCATTGTTGGGTTCCTGGTTTTGATGATAACAAACAAAGTGTCCTTATCTTCGATTGAACTAACAATGATGGCAGGTTTACTTAAGTATGCAAGAAGTTGAAATGCTCAATGCATGATTGCTCATGAAGATGCTTGGATCCTCACAAGACATAAAGACTATGTAATGTAGTTAAATGCATTTATTATTAGTCTTTGTATACTATGCTTGACTAGTTAGCAAGAGTCTAAGTTGATCATGACAAGGGAACAAGGTTGTAGGACTGAATGCATGAGTCTATGAGTACAGCGGAACAGTCTTGTGAACCCTGTTCTCTATTATCAGCACTGAAGCTTGAAGGAACCAAAGGGGAACAACGCTTTGGGCCCTGTTCCTTCTAGCTCTGTATCTGGACGAGTTTTGCATAATATCGTATTTATTATTTCTATGAATATTTGTGTACTATCTTTCTAGATCTTCACACAAATATTCTTCTGAAAAAACACAAATTATTTTGGAAAAATGAATATTGCAAATGTATTTTAAACAGAAAAGTATTTTATTTTGAAAGGATATTATCTTGAAAAAGTATTTTACTTAATGACCAAGTTTATATTGTTTAGGTAAGTGAATTATCTTTTGAAATATTTTTAATTATCTTTTAGAGATTATATTCTGATAAATCACTTGCTAGATGGCCAAGTTTTTCTGTTAAAGTAATTTGGACGGTTTTATCATCTAGGTTGGTTTAAGGAAAGGTCTTTGATCTTTACTTAAACTCTATCTTATCTTTTGGGAAGTTCTATCTTTTAAATTCTGAGAAGATTTAACCTAGATGGAATGAGCTCCTACGCCAACCTATATAAGGTGCCTGATACGGTCAGTTGAAGGTTAAGCTTTGCGTGCACTATTGAGTTCAGAATCATTTGTGCAAAGTGTTAAATCGTCCAACCAGATACGTCCTGTGCTCACAAGAACAACCTTGAACTCTGTTCTCTGTCGTGGTCAGTTTGAGTCTTGCTTAGATTGGTCATTGCATAATAGGTTTTTATGTGGTCTTATTTTGCTTAGTATAGAAGCGTGTAATAAGACAAACAATCTGAAAATCTGTAATAGCTCTATCTTAGTAACAAGCGTAGAGTTTCCCTCAGGTCAGTGTGTGACTTGGAGAGATTGGCAACACATCAGTAACGGTGTGTGGTGTTGTTAGGATATTGTATTGTATCCTATTTTGACTCTGGTTATAAGATAAGTAGTGTGACAAAATTCCAAGTAAGTGGGTCGTGGTTTTTACTCCTATTGAGCCTAGGAGGTTTTCCACGTGAAAAAAACCTTGTGTTATTTACTTTCAGTCCTTTGCTTTGTGCTTTGTTTACTACATAGAAACAACGTCCACAACTTTGTTCTTACCTTTGTTCTCAAGTCTCAAAAGTCTGTGTAATCGCGAGAAATTGGAGTCACTCTATTCACCCACCTCTAAAGTAACTTAGAGCACTCTTCAGTTAGTATCAGAGCAAGGTTGCTCATTAAGAGGTTAACACCTTGAGTATTACCGCAAAAATGAGTGCACCTAGTGAGATGAGGGAAGGACAAACCATCAATCGTCCACCACTATTCAACGGAGACTACTACTCCTGGTGGAAGAAAAGAATGGAAATTTTCATCAAAGCTGAAGATTATGAGTTGTGGAATATAACTCAGAAGGGAGATCTGGTCATAGAGCAAGTGGATACAGAAGGAAACAAGACCATCAAAGCTCCAGAGAAGTGGTAAAACCTTGATATAAAGCTTATGGAAAAGAATGCAAAAGCCATCAAGCTTTTACACGGTGGAGTAGATGCAAAGGAATACAATCGTATTCAAGGATGTGACACTGCTCAAAACATCTGGAAAACTTTGGAGACTGCTTATGAAGGTACCTCATAGGTAAAGCAATCTAAAATTGATATGTTGGTTAGACAATATGAATTGTTTAACATGGAACCAATGGAGACTATCAATGACATGTATTCTCGGTTCAACAACATCTTAAACCAAGTTAAATACCTTGTCAAACCTTTTGATGAAGGGGATGTTGTTAGAAAACTAGTAAGAAGTCTACCAGCTGATATCAAGTGGTCACCTAAAGTTACAGCTATCCAAGAAGCAAGGGATCTAACTGTGATGAAGGTTGAAGAATTAATTTGTAATAACTTAATGACTCATGAGTTGTAAATTAAGTCCAATGAATCCAAGAAAGAAAAAGAGGTTGCTTTCCAAGTGGAGGAAATTCCTGAAGATGATTTGACCTGAATGAAGATGAGATTAGCCTAGTTGCCAAAAAAATTGCACGTTTCTATGGCAATAGAGGAAGTTTTACTCATGCCGCTTCATATTCAGGGAAGGGTGAAAACTTTTACAAGTCCAAAGTCAGATGTCACAAGTGCTCAATACTTGGTCATTTCAAAAATGAATGTCCTGAGCCAACTGAGAACAAGCAGCCAGAAGAACGTCCATCCTACTCTAGGAAACCAGAAAGGTTCACCAAGAGAGAAGCAAGATACGTGAACATGATAGCGTGCTGGTCAGACAATGAGGATGATGATTGACACAACCGCAAGTGCATGGTGTATGTCGAAGTAATAATCAAGTTCGTGCCACGAAGACTCGTTGATAAAGTACTAAATATCCCTAAATTATAGGCTATCTAAACCGATTAAAGAGTAGTTGAATAGATTTGTTACCTAAGTAAAATAATTTATGAAAGAAAATACAGATGTAAAACAATAATGGAGACAATTTTAGGATAGGAATCACTACTAATCATGCACCTTGAAAGTCTATTAGTCCCAAGTAACCCCTAAACTTAAATAACAAACCACTTGACAATTAGGAAAAGCGTCATAAACACCTTCTTTCAAAGGGATGTGATTTACTCAAACACAAACCAAGAAAGAAGTAATCCACTTTCGTAGTATTAACTCTCAAGCATCAATAGTCAAGCAACCACTATCATCAAACACATTTCCATGCTTAACAATAGGCATAAATAAGATAAAATGTAGATCAAGCAATTTATCAAACACTTGGTGGGCACATGCTTAACATTGATAGAAGTTTGGATTTAAACTTGGGGAATGGACTAACTAACAATCAAGAGTATAGATTAGGGCTACCCAAATCCTAGAACTAATTAAACTACTCACTAATCAGGGGATTAAGCAAAATAAAATTCATAATAACAATACCAATTAACATTCAACAACAAAGATTAGAACTTGCAAAGTATTTATAGAAAGAGAGAGGAGAAAGAAAACTTACAACCAATATTCAAGATTAAAGAGAAGATTTCCACTAATTACCCAAAGTTTAACACTCACTAAATTATCCTAATCTCACTATTTGAGGAACACTAATAAAACCCTAGAAAAATTAAGCTAAGGATGAGATAAGATAATGGAATCCCGTACAAAAGGGGTATTTATATCACATGGGTCGCGTGCGCGAGGGGACAGAAAACTGGGTGAAAAATGGCCAAATAAGCCAAAAACGGCCTAGGTCGTTTTTCCCTATTTTGCCCGTTTTCCCAGGCACAACAGTGACAGAAACTTAGCGATCTTGGGCGAAGTGAAACGGGCAAATTGGGAGAAAAACGGCCAAGGCCATTTTCCCCTAGTTTGGTCATTTTTACCTTCTGGCGCATTTTGAACAGCTTTGCACTTTGAGTTGGCAAAAACGTAAAACACAAAAGTTGTAGCTCTATTGGTTAGCTTTCCATATCACTTTGAATCACTTGATTTGAAGCTCATATGAAGGGTTTATCAACAAAATTCCGAAGAAGTGTCCAAACATTGTCCTTGGCTCTTCTCATCTTATAAGTGTCCTTGTATCTGTCAAGAGTTGGGTCTAAAATGAGCACAAGTGCACACAATATATCAAAAACGTAAAGAGGAACTAGAGAAACAAAATTCAAACTAAAATACCATGGAGCGCACACTAAATCAGATAATATGGGGTACAGATCATCACAAAATATGCAACAAATTCATGTTTATCAATGATCCAGAGAATGAAGTGGCAGATGTATGCATGACGGCCAAAAGTGACATCTCTTCTAAGGCTGAAGAAGCAGAGGTAGGTATTCTTGAGATTAAAAGTCAAGTTGCTTCTTGGTCTAGAGATAAATTGCTTAAGATTGTATTTTCTATGATGGATCAGTATGAAGAGTTAAACATTGAAAAAGAAAATATTTTGAATGCTTATAATGAATCAAAGGAGGATATAAGTGAACTGTAAGAGATCAAAATCAATTACGAGAAAATGTTAAAAATCCTCAAAAGAGAAAATAAAGATCTCAAAGAAACAGTGTGCAAAATGGAAGGAACAATGTCCACTCTTGAAAGTAAATGTTTATCTCTTGAGACTGATCTATCTAAGAAAACCATAGAGCATTTACAACCTATATACGTGTGTGATGAAACTGGTCAAGATGATTTAAAATCTGAATGTGAAAGTCTTAGGATTCAATTGGAAAATGAACTTGAAAAGACTAAGGATTTTAAAGGCAAGTTGGATAAGGTTCAAGAAGAACTAGATTGTTTTAACAAATGGACTAGTTCATCTCAAGCCTTAAAATGGCTAAATGATCATCACAATAGGTTTAAAAATGGTCTAGGAAAGAAAGCTAAAAAGGATGATTGGACTCCCAACACCAAATATGTTTGACTAAAGTACAACAGACTTTGCTGGCATTGCGGTCAGGGTGGTCACTATAGATATGAATGCCAGGAGAGAACAATGTCTGTTGCTAAGAATAAGCAATATGTGAAACAAGTTTGGATGAGAAAAGACAGAGTGAAAAATGATTCTGAGAAAAGGGAGCCCAAGTAAATATGGGTTCCTAAAACTAACAAGTGACTCTCTTTGCAGACTAAGGTGAAAGAGAGCAAGCCATGGTATGTGGACAGTGGCTGCTCAAGGCACATGACAGGAGAAAAATATGTATTTCTTTCATTAACAGCCTATGAAGGTGGAAGTGTGACCTTTGGTGACAACCAAACAGGTGAAGTAGTTGGCATCGGTAAGGTAGGTAAGTCACTATCACACTCCATAGATGAAGTCTACTTGGTTGATGGTTTGATGCATAATTTGTTGAGTGTCTCCCAGCTATGTGATAAAGGGAACAATGTCCTATTCACTACAAGTAGTTCCATAGTTGCGAGTAACAAAACAAATAATGTTGTGCTATAAGGAAAGCGGAACAAAAATGTTTATAAAGTGGATATAAATAAGCTTTCCAGTAATTCACTAACATGTCTCAGTGTAGACACCAAAAATTGTGTCTATGATAAGTCCCCATAAAAACCCGATGATGAAAGGATTGGATTTTGCTCGAACTTGGGTTGCGAGAATAATTGCTCTGATGATTAGCCCATTTCATTTGAATTAACCAGTGGAAGCCTTTTGTACAGGTGATCCAAACCAGTTGGAGTCAATTCAATAGGAGTCCAAAACTGAGAGATATGCCTCTTTGAACCTAAGAGCTCGAAAGGGAACCCAAACCCATGAGTCAACCATTGGTCAAACAAGGGAACTCAGTCAATCCCGCGTGGACCCTCACAGAAAAGCCTCCCCCGCATAGAAAAGCAGACAGGCGCCTATGCAGGCATGCCGCTCCAAGTCCAAGCGGTGGCCGCTAGGACAAGCGGCTCTGCCGATTGGCGAAGCGGCTTGGCCGCTTGCCAAGCGGTTCAACCGCTTGTCCTGACGGCTCAGCCGCTCGGCCTAGTTGCATGGCCGCCTGGACCTTTTCTCGTGGACGGCAAATTCGAGGCCCATTTGATTTCCGTGCCAAACCCTGGCAACTCCCCCTCTTCTATATAAACAAACCTTAGGGTTCAGTTGAAGAGGTTGGTCGTTTGGTTGGCAGTTAGAGACTAGAGGTTAATTCTCTCTCTCTCTCTCATATAAAAAAACCCTAAATTCTGATTCTACTCCTTGTTTAGGTTAGCCCTAGCACCAGAAAATAAACCTACTTCATCAAGAGTAAGAATTCAAGCATAACAACCCAATAAGTTCATTGTGAGCATCCAGGTAATCCAACTTGAGGGTATTCAATAAATTTTATATTTACTAACAAATTTGGTTTATGTGATATGTACATGCATGGCGCGTTTTGAGAAAAAGGGCTTGTATTAACCCTAATGAATGGATGAATGAATGCATATTTTGTTATTTATTGCTCTTTATATTAAATTATGCTTTGTTTGTGAATTGGTGTATGAATTACTTGTTTGCCTTCTAACTCGTAGGATTTAGCATATATGTCGTTTTCTAGCAATAAAAGCATGTAATCTGATAAGTTGTTAAAATTGGTCACGTCAATAATATTTGTTCAACCCATTAGTTAAAACTAGGAATTTGGACAAATTGAACCTTGTTTGGAACCGTAGCATTAATAGTCGCATTGAATTGATTAGTAAAGGTCGTTGTTGTCAACGGGCGAGTTGGGTGCCTAACACCTTCCTAGCTCGTACCTACGCCCCCGAACTCATTTATGAAGTCAATTTCCCCAATAGGGATTGGGGTGCACAAGAATTGAGTTGACGTCTTTCTAGACTATCGACTTGATTCCAAGGTTTCCAAATTTTCTTAAATTTGGTAGCGACTTCCGACAATCTTAATCATGTCCTTAGTACGAAAGGAAAATTTTTATGTGCATTCACACTCAAGAGATTCATGAAACGCAAAGACGCGCTCTCCCAGGCTATCCAGCCGGCCGCCCGAAAATCATGAAAAAGGGGAGAAACATTCCGTAGCCTACAGTGGTGACTTCATTGGAGACATGATTAAGAGGGTGTAACTTGAAAATCGATTCAATGCTATTATTTTTGCTTGGTTCAGTACCTTGAGTGTTTTTATTATTATTTTGTGACTTGTCATTCATCTTATTAAATTGCATTCATTGCATTCATGTGCATGCGCTTGCACGACTTCCGAGCTTGTTTTTACAAGTTCAAACTAGTTTCTTAACCAATGGAGTGTGGTAAAATCCTTGGTGAGAATCCACTCGACTCTTCTTTTCCAAGAAACATGGATCCCCCCACCTCATGTACCTTCCTACGCATTCGTCCATTCAACGAGTAGGATAACAAGAATGCATCACATTGTCGCGCATCCCGCGGATTGTTGTATATTCTTGATCATGAGTAGCTTTTGACCAAAACCCTGAATCCTACCCCATTGCATGAACTAGAACCAATGTTTTAGGTTGAAACTCAATCCCATGTCCATGCTAGATTTCATGATCATGTCATTTACGTTGTTGTGCTGTTTGGCCATATGTGAACGCAATCTTTGCGTAGTCGTTTTGGTCGTTATAGAATATCAGGTAAGACCCCAATTAGGATCTTTTCCTTTTTTGAGCCTAGATTTTGTCTTAAGATTGAATCTAGAATCTTTATTTTTAGGAAACAATATCCCCAAATGTTCTATATGATGCTCGTTACCTTAGGAAAGATTTAATGGTTTATTCTTTCCCTTTATTTAGGTAGTGAGTTTTAGTCAAAGATCTCGATAATATCTCTCCCCTCTCCCTTTTAGTCAAGAGTATAATACCTTTTGCTTTATCCCATATTAAGTCGAGATAATATCTCTCCCCTCTCCTTTTAGTCAAGAGTATAATTTGCTTTATCCCATATTGAGTCGAGATAATATCTCTCCCCTCTCCCTTTAGTCAAGAGTATAATATCTTTTGCTTTATCCCATATTGAGTCGAGATAATATCTCTCCCCTCTCCTTTTAGTCAAGAGTATAATATCTTTTACTTTATTCCATATTGAGTCAAGATAATATATCTCCCCTCTCATTTTAGTCAAGAGTATAATATCTTTTTATTTTTATACCGCGTCGAGATCTTTTGACCTAAACCCATTACTTAGTCCCCAAGGGTAACTATGTTGATAGAATATTCTAGATAGAGATGTCCCACTTTTGTTTTTAAAACTTTTCTTTTGTGGAACTTGTTAGTCTTTCCTTTTCTAAGTCTTATCCGCTGTCCAGGATTGGGAAGAAACAGTCGGTCCGAAAAGTTGGGAGCGCGATCATAGTAATCAACGTCTGGTTAGGAACCTCGTATTGGAGTCTCCCCCTTCGAGCAAAGCTAAGTCCGACACAGTATTTGTTACTCCCCCTCCATATCGACCACCAGATTCTAAGTTGACCGAAATGGCCGAAGGTGACATGCCACCTCCACCCCTAAGACTACCGATGAGATGTTGACTGAAATGATGACAATGTTGGAAAGTATGGGAAAACGTGTGACATGGATTGAAAGCAAGCTTAAGGAAGCTGACCCTTTTAATCAGGATGATCCTCCACCTCGAGATGACAAAGTAGAAGAGCTAAGTGCACAAATTAAGAACCTTGAGTTAGCTCTGACTCAAAACAAGATCATAAGTGACTACATGATCAATGCTGAAGGATATTCCTCTCACATCAAGTGGAAACTCCCACAAAAGTTCTCTGTGCCTGAAGTCCTCACCTTCAAAGGGACCGATGATCCAAAAGATCACATAAGGGCTTTCACTACCGCAATGGGCCTAAGAGGAGTTGATCCTGACCTCTATATTCACCTTTTCTCACAAACCTTGGACCCCACTGTTAGGGCATGGTTCTTCAAGCTTGAGCCCAGTCAGATTCAAGAATGGCACAAGGTGTCTAGTTTGTTCCTCACTAGGTACGCCGACAACGTCATCCAACCAACTACCATGAGAGAGTTGGAAGTAATAAAGCAAGGTGAAAATGAAAGTTTCACTGACTTTGTTAAGAAATGGAGAATTAAAGTGGCCGAAATGCTTGACCGTCCATCCGAGGAAGAGCAAATTCGGAAACTTATCAAAAACTTACAACCTCCTTACTTGAATCCTCTCA
The DNA here is from genome assembly GCA_038025085.1 of Tetragonia tetragonoides. Lineage (NCBI taxonomy): Eukaryota > Viridiplantae > Streptophyta > Magnoliopsida > Caryophyllales > Aizoaceae > Tetragonia > Tetragonia tetragonoides. Next base: position 13,782,497 of record CM076146.1, on the reverse strand, counting down.
AATATCAAGCAATTACTTCATACACACAGCTCAATAGTGTGGGATTTCCCATAGAGGACGATCAAGCACTTAAAAAGGAGAAAAATAAGGACTTCTTCAACAAAGGCACTTATAACTCGAATTACAAGAAGAATCCCAACTCGGGAAGCTATTCCAATAAGGTTAATGAAGTCAATGTTGTCTACGACAAATCCAAAGGCAATACACCCCATTGGGCATGACCTATGCTAAGGCTTTGGAAAAGCTGTTCAAAAATGACTATCTCAACGTCGTGGGTCCCACTCCGGATCCGGATGTCGAAAAGAGGAGCCCATCATGGAATCCTAATCTTTATTGCAAATTTCATAGAGGAAAAGGACACGATACCGGGAAGTGGTGGACACTCAAAAATAAAATCCAGGATCTATTTGACAATGGGACCATTCCCAAGCTAAAGAATGTTCCCACTCCAAACAACAACACCAATCCCCTAGGGGCGGTTTTCGTTATTACAAATGAAGAAGAGGAAAAGGACCCCTCTCGTCTGATTGTGCTAATTGGACATTATATCCCACCATTTAAGCCTGACTCCCTCCATCTAGAGGTAGCGGGACTTTGGAAAAGTGATAGTGACGAGGAAGATGCTACCCTCCAGATTTCTAAAGCATGGTTCGACTCTTCTGATGATGAATCTCCTGAAGTTGAACACCTCACGAGGTCGGGAAGGCACTATATACCACCCAATCTCCAGAATAAGGATCCATTACAAAACACAGCTTGAGTCATACCACAAGTGAGAGACTCTCCACTAGTCCAGAACAAAGACCAAAACCCTCCAATCGAGGATGATGGCACTACACTACTTAAGCAGCTTGAAAAGACTAAGGATGATATTTCCACATTGCAACTTCTGACTACATCCCAAGTACATAGAAATGCCTTACTAAAAGCAATTAACCAAACTATGGTTTTCCCCAAAACTACTCCGGATGACTTGGTCAATCTCCTCACAAATGGAAATTCTTTGCAAGCAATTGCATTTACTAGTGAAGACCTTCCACTCAAAGGAACTCACCACAACAAGGCACTCTACCTAACTTCCATATGTGAGAAAAAACAGGTCCCAATGACCCTAATAGACAATGGATCCGCTGTCAATGTTTTTCCCCTAAGGACCGCCCAATGTTTGGGCAGAAATGTCAATAACCTTGCGCATGCCTCACAAGGGTTGACGGCCTACGATAATTCCAAACGAAACGTCCTAGGCATATTTTCAGTAAACCTTAACACTGGACCAATTGAGAAAATGGTTCAATTCCATGTCATAGATATTCCAGCTTCGTTCAATTTACTCCTAGAACGCCCATGGCTCCATGGACTAAATGCAATAGCTTCAACATTACACCAAAAGGTCAAGATGATGATCGGAGGGGTAGTTCTAGAGGTAGTGAAAGTGTTTAGGGAGGAACTTCCTAGTATCAATGGGAGCCTCAAGCAAGTGGAGTCTCTCTTGAATCCACATCTAGACAAAAACAACAAAAGGAAAATTCAAGTCAATACAAGATGAGAATTTCACCACATAAAGTTAAATCCACAAAGATTAAGGCTTTGTCACAAAAACTTACTTGAAGGAGTAAAGGGCTCACGGTGAAGGACTCTTGAGGATTGCTCTTGAGTCTATCTAAAGCAAGAATCGTCTCTCCCACAACCAAGTGCATAGGAGAGCTATCCCATTGAATTTTCTTGGTCACCCTAAGAAGGCAAGCTTTGCCCCTATTGATGGTAGACTTCTTTTCGGATGGAATAAGAGCGTCTTCATTACCACCTACAAACAAGTAACGATGGAGGAGGCAAAATACAAAGGTACGTTTCTTGTACCTCATATCCATCGCATCTCGGGCCTAGCAAGATCACGAGCCTAGCAAGATCAACGCCCTCACCATGAAGCACTTGATCAACATGACGTGAAGACAACCCAAAAGTACCGTTGGAAATCACCCGAAAAAGCGTTCCCCAAGTAAGGAACGGCGGAAGGGCTTTCGGTTGGAAAACCAATGATATCGAAGAACACCTCCACCAACGGGCACATCTCATGAGCACCAAAACGGAAAACCTGAAACTTTGGGTCCCAAAACTCAATAGAAGCATGAAGAAAGTCCCATAAAATCTTAACCTGTTTGAGGTGAAAGAAGGAATTAAGATGGAAGGGAGTAAGCTCTAACCTCTCCTCTACGGTCATGGAGGCCAGCCAAGCATCAAAGACATCATCAAAGTTCAGCAATGTTAAGATTAAGGATTTTCTCTCAAGGAATTTTATCTCTCTAGGGGCTCAAAGTAAGTGGTAAGAGGAGAGGAGGAGGAAACCCGACTATATAGAGGTCACAATTGGATTCTCGTCAAAAAATTAAGGAAATACAGACAACCGACGAAAAAGGGCCAGGCGGCCTCCCAACTTGTCTGGACGGCTTAGCCGTGAGGACGAGCGGCTGAGCCGCTCCAACCAGCAGCTTGACCGCTAGGACAGGCATCCAAACCGCTAGCCCAACAACTTCGCGAGACAACTTTGGTCCACTCCACCTCTCCATTGACCGAGCTCTACCTTCCTAATTCCAACTTGGACGGATTTTGGAAGCCTTCCCTTAGATCTCTCTTACTTTAATTTTGGGCTCTTGCCATTTTTCTCTTTATTCCCTTTTATTTTCTTTCCTTCTTTTTATTTTGATTATCAAGTTCCACCTTTTTTCCGTTTATTTTCTGATTCCTTATTATCTTTAATTATCTTTTCCCCTTTTAATTATCTTTTTCTATTTTCTTTACCTTTAATTTCGCTAGCCAGGCGCTCACCCTGTTTAGGCGCCTGTCCAACAACTTCGCGAGACAACTTTGGTCCACTCCACCTCTCCATTGACCGAGCTCTACCTTCCTAATTCCCACATGGATAGATTTCGGAAGCCTTCCCTTAGATCTCTCTTACCTTAATTTTGGGCTCTTGCCATTTTTCTCTTTATTCCCTTTTATTTTCTTTCCTTCTTTTTATTTTGATTATCAAGTTCCACCTTTTTTCCTTTTATTTTCTAATTCCTTATTATCTTTAATTATCTTTTCCCCTTTTAATTATCTTTTTCTATTTTCTTTACCTTATCTTTATCTTTATTTTTTTTAGGGGAAGTGGTACCCCAAATTTGCAAAGTTTCCGGGCGTGTTTTGTGATTTCCCATTCGGAAATTAGATGATTGAATTCACATATGGGCATTTGCGTGATATTGTTTGTGCGTGACTAAAATGCAATATTTATAACAGGTTTAATACAAGCCCGAATGTTCAAAATGCACTACAACAAATATCACTGGCCATCTTCGCCACTACTCGGACCCGCCTAAGATGAATCTCCGGGTCCACTTGATGATGGAGCACCTGAAGGACCGGGCTGAGACATCGCCCAAGCTATTTCGTCAAATGCCAATAATGAACCCGTCAAGTAAGCAGGATCAATTGAATGGCGCGGTGGCTCCAACATGCCGGGATAACCGCCATACCCCGTACTCTCCTGACTCCAAGATCCCCTCGGAGGGACAGGAGGATACATAGGCATGGGATAACCCGGATACCCCATATAGGGTGGCGGTGCATGCCACTGCGGAAGATAAGGCACCTGGGACGGGTTCCCCGTATCCACTCGAGCTTGAGGCGTCCCATGACGCACTTCCGTACTCTCCGACCTCGGAGGAAGACGCTGCGGTGTAGACACCGACTCTGGAGCACAAATAACTGGAGGCCTAGAAGGCCTCGCCACAGGAACACGCTGCGAATAAGGCTCAAGGTCGGAAAATTACAAAAAATTCAAATCAAGCACTATTACTTGCAATGAACATACCTCAGGAACGTCGGACCGACGACTCGTGCACACACTCCGTGACGCGAACCTGAAAATCCAATGCTTAAGGGCATGCATGCCCTTATAGATCATCTGCGTCTCAGCAGCATCCAACTAAGCACATAAAGAAAAGAGTCAGTATAAACACAAAGGAGATATTGCAAATTACAATGGATTTTCACTTACCCCCCTACAACCAGCTGGTAGAGGCAATCCCTCAACCTCCTCATCGGGACCACGAAACTCGAAAATTAGTAGAACCTGAGGTGACCCGTCCGCTCCTATATAACTCACCAACATAGAAGGAGGAGTAGAGCGTGGAGAAGAGGCAGTCGCATGAGACGACAAAGAACTCTGCAAAGACTTAAAGATATTAGATACATTTCTAAATTTCCAAACGAAATTAAGAAACAAAGTACACTACTCACCTGGGCACAACCGAGCCTCAGCAAACTCAGTATATGCCACCATAAGATCCACCCCAGGGTCAGCCAGAAGCAAATACTCAAGGGCATTCGTCCCGAAGGTGTCCGTCCTTACCTGCTCCACGGTAAGGTGACGAACACAAAGTATAGAATCCGGAGGATCCAAAGGAACCCTCGGAGCCGGAAGGTCGAAGAAATTCTGCCTAATCAGTCTCTCTCCCAAGAACCACTCAAAACCAAAAGGACCCTCAATGAGGTTTCTCTTCTGGTCATACTCTCGAGCACCCAAGAATCGGTCCGAGAGGCCCGGGAGGTAATCCGTCCAGGGGAACCAGTCAACCTACAAAAACAAAGAATGAGCACACAAAAGGATGAAAAGGACGCTAAAAACGCAAAAGGTAATCACTTACATCCTGAGCGGTGAAAGGATATATCGCCTCCTTATGGGCGTGCAGCGTAGTAAATGGGAAAGATGCCCATCCCCTCCAGGTCTGCATCGTTGGAAAAGAGAAATCCCTTGTCTCGAGAAGAGGGGCAAGGTCAGGGAACTGCTCGTAAAACCAAATCTAAGACATGTAAAGTACATGGATTAGGCACAAGTGGTGAGTAAAACCCAAAAACACAAAGACAAGAAGGAAAAAAGGAAATTACCTCCATAACCTTCCAATAACCGACCAAGGAGACGCGAGACGCGCCCTCCTCTCCATTGAGGTGGTTGGACTGCCTCAAGCACCGTAGAAGACAGGAGTATGCGGGAAGACCCCAATTGTACTCCGCAACTTTGTCCAAATCCCGCAAGCACGGGAAATAGTAAACATGATACCTACTATTAGCTTTATCCGCAAAGACGGAACAAGCTAGAACATAGGCCAAGAAAAGGCGGGCGTGCTGCTCCGCCATGACCTTCTTCAACTTCCTCGGGATGGTCAGGAACTGGACCATTACGTCAGTCCGCCCGTACTTCACACCATCCCAAAAGGCCTTGAAAAGGCCAAACATCTCCACCATATCACCCCTACTCACCTCTCCATAAGTGAGGGGGATACCGGTGCAAGGGAGCCCGGAAATGAGACCGAACTTGAAAGGGCTGATCATGACCTCACCCATGGGGAAATGAAAACTACTGGTAGTATCCCAGTACCGCTTTGCAAGACCTCTAAAGAGCAAGCGGTCGGAGCGCTCAGCAGAAGCAATGGACGCTAGAAGATGGCCGGAGCCACAAAGCTCCACAATAGCGCCGGCTGCGGGAGTCACGTACCTACGGGCTTTCTCAATCCCGCAAAGGCTACCGTAACCCCCCAGGATAGTGTCTACGTCCTATACAACACAATAATTGCAAGAAAGTTAGTTAGGTGATCCTAGTAACAACTACCAGTCTTCGGTTTAGTCCTAAATTTTTACAACTCGTAAAATTTAGCATTTTAACTAAACCAATATAACAAGAGTAAATTTTAACGAGAACGAATTTCACACAAGTTTATTCTCCACAAATATACTCATAAAACCATCTACCATCACAATAAAAATAAACTTCACTCGGGTTTATTTTCACAAAGAAATGATAATTGCAATGAGAATAAATTTCATACAAATTTATTTTCCACCATTGAAGATGAATTTCACAGAAATCTATGTTCGCCTACACATGATTTTCTAAGTGTAAAAGAGCAAAAGAAAAAAAAAAAAATGACATACCCGACATTTGGTACCAACGGTAACCAAATGCTCCTTCTTCTTGAAAACAAGATCGTGGAGCTCCCAACGATCGGTAGGATGGAAATCACTACGAGTGAACTCATCATTGACTAACCGGTGCTCACCCACCCGGTGACGAGGTATACCGAAAACGAAGACCCGAGTAAAAACATTCGGGGCCTCCCGCACCACAATCTCTTGCTCCTTCCTTTTCCTACCTCCTCTAAGTTTGGGAGCCATGGATGAAAAGCAAAAATGGAGTTTTTGAAAATTTGAGTGAAACTCACAAAACTCACAAATTCACACAATTTTGACTTTTTGACACTCAAAAACACAAGAACAACTAACAAAACCAAGTTCTACTAAGAATTTGAGCAAGAAAACCTCAAGATTTGGAGCTAGGGGCTTTGATGGAGGTTGAAAGCTTGAAAAAAAATGGAGGAGAGAGAAGAAGAATGCACGAAATGGAAGAAGACCCATTTCGGCCTCCCCCTTCTTTTCCCCTTCATTCTACCGTGAAGACCTAGCGACCGGTCAAATCGCTTAGGTGGATGGTCAGACCGCCACGCTGGCGGTTGAACCGCAGGCCATGCGGCTTGGCCGCTAGTCCAAACGGCTTGACCGTTGGGAGGAACGGTTCAACCACTCCACCAAGCGGCGTAGCCGCTCCACCAAGCGGTTTAGCTGCTCCACCTAGCGGTTTAACCGTTTGACGTGTCGCTTTGACCGCCATACTCTTTTCCGTTACAATACTCTAAGGGCCATTGGTTCAAAATCAGTGGGCCCCACGTGAGGCCCATAGAAGTTATTTGCGCGCCAAAGTCCGTTTATGAAAGCAGGACTACTTTAAACCAACAGGTTTGTACATTTATACTCGGCCTATGGCATGGGCTCGCGTCTGACCGAAGGTCTGAGCAACATTTATTACCCTTTACAATAACATGTACTACCCATCTTATTTGTAAATATTTTTATTGTGTAACCTACAGCACATGTTCCCCTTCGACTGAAAATCGAAGGACATTTATTGTGTAACCTACAGCATAGGTTCTCCTTCGATTGAAAATCGAAGGACATTTATTGTATGACCTAAAGCATAAGGTCCCCCTTCGACTAAAAATCGAAGGATTTTTATCGTTTATCTTATTTTTAACAATATGTTTTATTGTGTAACCTACAACACAGGTTCCCCTTCGACTAAAAATCGAAGGATTTTTATCGTTTATCTTATTTTTAACAATATGTTTTATTGTGTAACCTACAACACAGGTTCCCCTTCGACTGAAAATCGAAGGACATTTATTGTGTAATCTACAACACAGGTCCCCCTTCGATTGAAAATCGAAAGACATTTATTATGTAACCTACATCACAGGGTCTCCCTTCGACTAAAAATGAAGGATTTTTATCATTTATCTCATTTCTATTATTTTTATTGTGTAACCTACAGCACATGGTCTCTCCGTACGACTGATAGTCGAAGGATGTTTATTGTGTGACCTACAGTATAGGGTCAAACTCTCGGTCAAATAAACCGAGAAAATTATTACTTTATCCTAAAATGATTTGTTTATCTCTAACTGATTGTCACCACACTCAGTTTGCCTGTTTATTGCAGGTATTGGCACAGGAATACTTTGACCTTCGCTCTATTCGAGCTCGGGCAAAGTAAGGGCTTCTGTAGACACCGAAAATTGTGTCTATGATAAGTCCCCATAAAAACCCGATGATGAAAGGATTGGATTTTGCTCGAACTTGGGTTACGAGAATAATTGCTCTGATGATTAGCCCAGTTCATTTGAATTAACTAGTGGAAGCCTTTTGTTCAGGTGATCCAAACCAGTTGGACTCAATTCAATTGGAGTTCAAAACTGAGGGATAGGCCTCTTTGAACCTAAGGGCCCGAAAGGGAACCCAAACCCATGAGTCAACCCTTGGTCAAACAAGGAAACTCAGTCAATCCCGCGTGGACCCCCTCAGAAAAGCCTCCCCCTATTAGAAAAGCAGACAGACGCCTATGCAGGCATGTCGCTCTAGGTCCAAGCGGCCACGCTTGAGGTCAAGAGGTGGCCGCTAGGACAAGCGGCTATGCCGTTAGGCGAAGCGGCTTGGCCGCTTGCCTAGAGGCTAAGCCGCTTGCCAAGCGGTTCAACCGCTTGTCCTGACGGCTCAGCCGCTCAGCCTAGTTGCATGGCCACCTGGACCTTTTCTCGTGGATGGCAAATTCGAGGCCCATTCGATTTCCGTGCCAAACCCTGGCAACTCCCCCTCTTCTATATATACAAACCTTAGGGTTCAGTTGAAGAGGTTGGTCGTTTGGTTGGCAGTTAGAGACTAAGGTTGATTCTCTCTCTCTCTCTCTCTCTCATAAAAAAACCCTAAATTCTGATTCTACTCCTTCTTTAGATTAGCCCTAGCATCACAAAATAAACCTTCATACTTCATCAAGAGCAAGAATTGAAGCATAACAACCCAATAAGTTCATTGTGAGCATCCTGGTAATCCAACCTGAGGGTTTTCAATAAATTTTATATTGCTTGTTATTTACTAACGAATTTGGTTTATGTGATATGTACATGCATGACGCGTTTTGAGCAAAAGGGCTTGTATTAAGCCTAATGAATGGATGAATGAATGCATATTTTGTTATTTATTGTTCTTATTATTAAATTATGCTTTGTTAGTGAATTGGTGGTTGAATTACTGGTTTGCCTTCTAACTCGCAGGTTTTAGCATATTTATCGTTTTCTAGCAATAAAAACATGTAATTTGATAAGTTGTTAAAAGTAGTCACGTTAATAATATTTGTTCAACCCATTAGTTAAAACTAGGAATTTGGACAAATTGAAACTTGTTTGGAATCGTAGCATTAATAATCGCATTGAATTGATTAGTAAAGGTTGTGGTTGTCAACGGGCGAGTTGGGTGTCTAATACCTTCCTTGCTCGTACCTACGCCCCCGAACTCATTTATGAAGTCAATTTCTCCAATAGGGATTGGGGTGCACAAGAATTGAGTTGACGTCTTTCTAGACTATCGACTTGATTCCAAGGTTTTCAAATTTCCTTAAATTTGGTGGCCACTTCCGACAATTTTAATCATGTCCTTAGTACGAAAGGAAAATCTATATGTGGATTCACACTCAAGAGATTCACGAAACCCAAAGACACACTCTCCCAGGCTATCCAGTCGGCCGCCTGGAAAACAGGAAAAAGGGGAGAAAAATCCGGTAGCCTACACTCAGTGTTCTTGAAACTGATGCCTCACTGTGGAATAGACGTTTTGGGCATGTAAGCCTCAATACCTTGAACAAGCTAGCATCACAGAACCTTGTCATTGGACTGCCTAAGATCAAATTCAAAAGTGATGAGTTATATGGTGCTTGTGCTAGAGGTAAACAGGTAAAGTCTTCCTTCAAGGCAAAGAACATGGTAAGTACCTCACGACCACTTGAACTACTACATATGGATCTCTGTGGTCCTATGAGAGTTCAAACTCGTGGAGGTAAACATTTTGTTTTTGTTATTGTAGATGACTACTTAAGAATCACATGGACCCTGCTGCTAGTTTCTAAAGATGAAACCTTTGATGTGTTTGAAGTCTTTGCTAACAAAATGCCGAAACAGGTTGGAGCAGATATTCTATTCCTAAGGTCTGATCATGGCACGGAGTTTAACAATGATAAATTCATAAACAACTGTGCAAAGCATGGCATTGATCACAACTTCTCTGCCCTAAGAACTCCTCAACAGAATGGGGTAGTTGAGAGGAAGAATAGAACCTTGGAAGACATAGCTAGAACCCTGTTGCTAGCTAGTGATCTTCATAGGAACATGTGGGGAAAAGCTGTCAACACAGCGTATTATATCATAAATCATGCCATGCTAAGGCCCATTCTGAAAAAGACGCCCTATGAATTACTCAGAGGAAGAAAGCCTAACATTTCCCACTTTAGAGCTTTTGGTTGCAAGTGCTATATGCATAACAAAGGAAAGACTAACTTGGGAAAGTTTGATGCTAGAAGCGATGGGGCTGTCTTAGTAGGCTATGCTGCACAAAGCAAAGCTTACAGAGTTTTCAACAAGAGAACTCAGAAAGTTGAGGAAAGTATTCGTGTTGTGTTTGATGAATCTAATGCAACTTTTGAGTCAATATTACAGGATAAATAAGACTTCCCAATTGGCCTGGCACCAGAAAGGGAAGAAGAAGAAGAAAAAGAAGCCTCAGAAGAGACAAGTAATGTTGTGGAGGAAGAAACAGGGTCTACGCCCCCAAGAGTCCAAGCAACTGACTCAGGGGGAACAAATACTCCTAATATAGGAACAACACCTATAGAGGAAGGGAACTATCAAGCTAAAGATCTTAATGAGGACCCTGTTCCCTCTCCACAAAGAGATGATCCAGAAGCGTTTGGCTTCAAGCCACGTTCTTGGAAACATCAGAGCTCTCACCCTATGAATCAAATCATAAGTGATATAAACAAGGGGATTCAAAGGAGAGCTTCTGTACAAAACTTTATGGCTTTTTCTGCTTTTCTATCCTCTGTTGAACAACATAATATTAGTGAAGCCTTGCAGGATGCTGATTGGATAACTGCAATGTAAGAAGAACTCAACCAGTTTGAAAGGAACAAGGTCTGACACCTTGTTCCTAGGGCTGATATTAGGACCATCATTGGAACTAAATGGGTGTTCATGAATAAACTGGATGAGACGGGTACTGTGGTCAGAAACAAGGCTAGATTGATTGTTTAAGGGTAAAACTAGCAAGAGGGGATTGACTATGATGAGGCATTTGCCCCAGTTGCTACAATTGAGGCAATACGCATGCTGATAGCGTTTGCTGCTCATATGGACTTCAAGTTACAACAGATGGATGTCAAAAGAGCCTTTCTAAATGGGTACTTAAAAGAGGAAGTCTTTGTGAAACAACCCCCTGGGTTTGAAAGCAATGAGTCCCCTGATCATGTCTATGAACTTGACAAAGCATTGTATGACTTGAAACATGCTCCTAGAGCTTGGTATGAACGTCTGTCAAAATTCCTAATGGACAATGGTTATCAATGGGGACAAGTTGACGAAACCTTTTTCCTACGATTTAAGGGGGAAAGATGGTTAGTTGTACAGATCTATGTTGATGATATAATATTTAGTGCAACTAATCAATCTTTGTGCAGGGAATCCTCTGAGTTGATGATGAGTGAATTCGAAAAGAGTATGATGGGTGAGCTTAATTTTTTCTTAGGCTTGCAAATCAAACAAAATTCTGAAGAAACAATGATTGATCGACAGAAGTATGTTAGAGAGTTAATCAAGAAATATGGCATGAGAGATGCCAAGGTCTATGACACACCTGTTGCAACCAATGTTAAGCTTGACATGGATGAAGCAGATAAGAGTGTTGATCAAAAAGTGTATAAAGGTATGATTGGTTCTCTATTGTACCTAACTGCTAGTAGACCTGATATAATGTATAGTGTTGGCTTGTGTGCAAGGTTTCAAGCAAACCCAAAAGAGTCACATCTTACACAAGTCAAACGTATCCTAAGGTACCTCAAGGGAACTGAGCACCTATGTCTTTGGTACCCTAGAGGTGCTGGTATTGATTTAATTGGCTATGCTGATGCTACTTATGCAGGATAATTTGTAGAAAGAAAGAGCACATAAGGCATGACAGCCTTCCTAGGGCCTTGCTTGATCTCTTGGGCCTCCAAAAAGCAAATTTTTTGTGGCCATGTCTACTGCTGAAGCTGAATATGTGGCAGCAGCTTCATGTTGTGCACAATTGTTGTGGGTAAGACAACAATTACAGGATTTTGGAATTGATGCAGGTTGTATGCCTATCTTGTGTGACAACACAAGTGCCATAAACATCTCCAAAAATCCAGTGCAACATTCAAGAACAAAGCACATTGACATTAGACATCACTTTTTGAGAGACAATGCAGAGAAAGGGTTCATTAAATTGAACTTTTGCAAGACGAAGGATCAATTGGCAGATCTATTCACTAAACCACTGAGCAAAGAAAGGTATGAGAAACTTATACTAGAAATAGGCATGATCAAGATTACTTAGTTGTGTGTACACCCTGTTCCCTCGATGATTGGCTAGAATTGTGTTTACATGTTTTATGTGTTTATATGTAATTTGTGTGGGCATTTTAAGTTTCGTATGTTTATAGCAGCTCGCGTGTTGTAAAAGGCATAACTATATAACTTGAACTAAAGGACCCACTTTGGTCTATTGATATATCCCTTATTGTCCTCAAATGTGTTGTTGTATTTACCTTGAGAACAATTCATGGACCCTGTTCCCTCAGCCACTCTGCCTCAAGCACCACTGTTCCCAACGGGCAAATCAGGCGTAATTAATTTCCGCTCGTTTTCCCAATTATTAGAGGCGGTTGAGCTCTCCATCCCCTATAAATAGGGGAGAGGCCGTTGTTGATCACCATCACAACTTCAAATCAGCTCCCTAAAATCTCTCTTCTTCCCGTTATTCTCTCTCTCTCTCTCTCTCTCTCTCTCTCTCTCTCTCTCTCTCTCTCTCTCTCTCTCTCTCTCTCTCTCTCTCTCTCTCAGATTTCTTCTCGTTTCTCCCAAATTCAAGATCCCTAAATTCTCGATTCTTTCTCTCTCTTTCAAAATCTAATTCAAGCTATAAAAATGGTGATTGGAACTCGATCATCTGCATCCAAGAAGTCCCCAGCTGAGAAATCACCTTCAACCACTCCCGTCAAAACCCCTGGAATTCCCTTCAAATCGATCGCTCACAAGCGAGTTGGTCCTGCTGAACCATCATCGCCATCACCACCCTCATCACCTAAACTTCCCACTACTGAACAAATGATGTGGGATGATGCTGCTCAAGCACAGACAGGGGTTTCTACATCTTCTACAAAGAAGAAGACGAAGAAAAGCGCAACTAAGAGGGCTAGCGTCTCTGAGCTAGCTCAGGAATTTGATGCTCTTCGTAACTAATTGGGGCCAAATATCTCAAAGGGAAAGAAAAAGAAAGAGGCGGTTGGGAAATCAAAAGGAGAGGCTGAGGGAGATAAAAAGGAGAGTGAGGGAGGAGAAGAACCTGAAATAGAGAGCGTTGAGGCTCATGGGGAACAACAACCAGATGTGGAACCACCTGTTCCCACGTCTATTCCCAAGAAAACCAAGAAGGCCACTGCTGGGTCTTCAAAGAAACAGGGTCTACCCGCAAAAAACCCTGTCACAACAACTGTCTCTCAAACTCCTCCTACCAAAAAGAGGAAGATAGTAGTTGAATGAGTCTTGGACATACCCTCTGAGACACTCAAACCACAAGCAACTGAGGCTTCTTCTCTTCATGCCAAGAGGAAGAAGTCCTTCGTCTCTATGCCCACAGCCTCCACCCCTGCTGGCACAACTGGAGAAAAGAAGAAGATGAGCCATGATGAAATTGATGCTAGGACTGCTCAAATCCTGTCTAGGAAAAGCATGTCAGGTAAAATTTGGTGTCTGGACTGGATGAAAGATAATGGGGTAGGGGAGTTTGTTACAAATGTGTTGTCTCAAGGGTGGAGTACTTACTTGACCACTAGGACCACATTTCACTATGCTGAATTCAAACAGTTCTATTTGAACTGTTCTGTGAAGAAGGGGTGGTCCGTAGTGAGGTATCAGGGGTTGTCCTTAAATTTAATGGTTCTGATTTCGGGAAAATTCTCGGGATTCCTAGTGATGGTTTTGCTGAATGGGCTAGGGGTGGTGTTTGGCCTGAATATGAGGGAATTGACCCCATAGCCATTAATAGGAAATATAGTAGGGACATGGAGGTAGATGAGGTCAAGAGGGTCAAGGTAGTGGACCTTGTTCCTATGCACAAGTTGCACTTTGCACTTGTGTTCGGGACCCTTGTCCATAAGGAAGAGGCTCGGGAGTTTTATTCTGCCTATGATATGAGCTTCATGAACCTGGTTGAGAGAAGTGACAAGGTGAATCTTCCTGCTACCATGATTCACCACATTGCCTATCTCCTTAGCGTGAAGAAGATCACCCACTCCTTGCCCTATGGATATGCCCTTACTCTGGTTTTCAATCATTTTGGTGTTCCTCTCTCTGCTGGGGCATCACCAACATCTGTGAATGAGGTTGGCAAGTTGAATTTAAGGCATATTGGGTTCACTTTTGATGGGGATAAGGAAGAAGTGAAGGAGAAACAAGAGGCTGGTTATGAGGAGGAACAGGGCCCAGAGGCTGTTTCCATTGAAGAAGCCAGCATCAATAGAGCAACATTGTTTACTACGCTGCAGCTAGTTGAAGCCAGACAGCTGTGACCTCTAAGCATGCTTTTCTGGCTCAAAAGGTTGCTGATCTGTCGGATGTAGTGACAAAGTCTGATGAGGCTCATCAAAGAAGGTATGATGAGCTTGTCAAGATGCTGAGAGATGGGTTTGTGGTTGAGACTGAAGACACACGTGGTGACAACTCCAACCCATCAGACCCTATTCCTCCACTTGTTGTTTAAGCCTGTTTTTTCTTTTCTTTCTTTTCTCTCTAGGCGTTGTTTAATCTGTAACAATGTCTTCCTTTTGTGGATGTGAAATATAATTGGTCCCTTGGTTTATATGTTTTGACTATTTTCTGGATGGCTTATATCAATAGATTGCTACGTTTGAGCTACTAATTCTTGCATTTGTTTGCATACACTTAATCCCTGGAGGTGATGGTTGTGACATACTTGCTAAAATCTGGCTTATCTCTTATTGCATGTTTAACAAATGTCGATGAAACTTTTTGATGATGCCAAAAGGGGAAGAGTGGTGTGCTTATAATTAAGTTTGATATGATCATGTTTAGCTTTAGTCTAGTTCAATTCTTGTACGCTACAAGAAATCAGTACTTGAGCCATAGTTAAATTCGTGGCACAAGATCAAAATTTCCGTGGCTGGACTACCTAGCCACAGGAAAACTAGTTGCCAGGTCCCGTGGCACAAGTGAGCGTGGCAAGAAGGATGCCATGGAAAAATAGATCCCGTGGCATAAATGAATTTTGTTGCCACGGGTATACTTGTGGCTAAATATGTTCTTCTAGCCACAAGGAATAAGACTGATATAGCTGTGGCTAGTAGCTCATCTAGCCACAAGAGAAATCGTGGCAAAGTAAATAAAGTGCCACGTAGCGTAACGTGGCTAGCTAAATACGGCAACAATTAACTCCAATGGCTAAGTAGCTCATATATATATATATATATATATATATATATGATATTGTTATTTAGACGACATCAATAAGAGCACAAACTCATGAAAATAACCCAAGAGGGTATAGCTGATCTATTACGGATAACTTCAATTTCAACCAACAATGATATATATTATGTAATATAAGTTTCACACTAAATCATCCCATTCAATGGATACATTATATATCCCCTCAGAAAAAAAGAAAAAAAAAAAAAGACAACTCGGAAATAAAAATATGAATCCACCAGATGTTATAGTGACATGTTTGTGGCTAACTAAATTTGAAACTAGTAAAGAAAACATCAATAAAATCTGCTCCACTTCATATTCACAAGCTATCGAGGAAGTCATTGCATCAATCCACCAATCGTTCACACCTACAAACACAAGAAAGTAATAGCTCAATTAATTAAATCGATGATTTTAAACTCCAAAATAAAGGTATGTTAACAATTCAGGTGTGGTGATTAAAAAAAAAATCCAATTGTGATAGATTAAAATATTTTGATTGAAAGAAATATGACCCATAACATTAGTGTGTTATAACATACCAATAAACTTCTCCTGCACAATGCTTCACATTAATATGTTTTTGATGACATAATAATAAACAAAAGGAAACATATATTCACCACAGCCACACCCAACCTGTTGCACCCAGTCACACACACACAATAGTAGCAAGAGCTACCAGCTGCACTATCTGCTGTTAGCTGCAACCACCACCACCATACAGCAACTAGCAACAACTAGACAATAGTCACAGCAGCAGCAACCCCACCTGGTGGAGCAACAAACACAGCAAATGCAAAGCAGCAATCCACATATTCACCACAGCAACACACCCATACACACACACACAACCTGCACATACACACACAACCTGCACACACACACACACAACCGGCACAAACACAGCCACACCCAACCTGCAGACATCCACACAGAAGCCCCCCAGCCACATACAGCAACAGAAAAACAGAAACAGAAAAACAGAAACAGAAAACAGCAACTGTAAAACTGCAACAGCACAACAACAGAAAACAGCAACAGAAAAACAGAAACATAAAAACAGCAACAGTAAAACAGAAACAGAAAACCAGCAACAGCACAGCGACGCAGAAAAAACAACACAAAAACAGAAACAGAAAAACAGCAACACAAAAACAGAAACAGAAAACCAGCAACAGCACAACGACAGAGAAACAACAACAGAAAAACAAAAATGAAAGAGCAACAGAAAAGCTACAGAAAATGAGCAACTGAAAAACATTTGCTTAAATTTAGTGTGCGTGCTTTGTTTTCACTTATGAGTGCTTTGTTTTCACTTATTAGTTAACTCTATACATTAGCTTTCATGTGCGTGCTTTGTTTTCACTTATGAGTGAAAGATTCAGTAAATTACACTTGCTCCAATTTTTCACCAAAAACAGAATATGGGAAAAAAAAACATGTGGATAACAGGATAAGTGAAGAACACGCCAGATCAGGCACAATACCAAGTATTGTTCCTGTTAGAATGTGAGAATTTTACCAGAAAAATCTGGAAAAAAATCTAGAAGTGTCCAGCAATATCCAGTAGCTAAGGAGTTAATGAAGTTAAAGATGAAAAGTCTTTTGAGACTTTCCATTACCCTAGGCATTAATGCAACATTAAACTACCTAGTTTCTAGACCATTTCTCTCTAGAATTTTCTGTATCACCTTATATAAAGGCTCCTGACAAGGTATTGCTATACACAACAAAATCCAGAACATCAATAACAAAATATAGATAAGTTCAGATCAGATTTCTCTCTATTTCTCCCTACACTAAACCTCCTTTGCACCAACAAGTGGTATCAGAGCACCTTAGATCTTATGGGGCCAGAAATACAATAAAAAAAAAAAAAATTCTGTCAGGTTGAAGTATGACTTCAACATCCTATACATCTACCATCTCAATGCCAGCATCTCCGTCTTTTGGTGGAGAGAACTATGACTATTGGTGCATAAAAATTAAACTCTTTTTAAGAGCTAATGCACTATGGGAGATAGTGGAAAATGGAGTCGAAGAAAGAAAAGAAGAAGCTGAATACACTGAAGCTCAACTAAAGAAGTTGAATGACGATGACTTGAAGGATGCCAAGGCTTTGTCCTTCATACTCGGTGCTGTCACGGACGCCATCTTTCCTAGAATAATGAGAGCTTCCACTGCGAAAGAGGCATGGAGTATTCTCCAGGAGGAGTTCCATGGTGATGAGAAGGTGCGGAATATTCGACTCAACACCTTAAGGAAGGATTTTGAGAATATGAAGATGAAGGAGAATGAAGCTTTAAAAGATTACACTTACAGATTTATGGAAATTGTAAATCAGATGAAAATCTATGAAGAAGACATCTCCGATTCAAGAATTGTGCAGAAAATATTGGGAACCTTGACTGACAGGTTCCACACCATTGTCACCATTATTGAAGAATCAAAAGACTTGTTCAAACTCAGTGTAATTGAGTTAACAGGCTCTTTGCTGGCACATGAGCAGAAATTCAGAAAAGTGCCAGAAGGTTCTGGAGAAGATGCTTTCCAGTCAAAGCACCAGCCAAAACCATCATATTTCCATCAGTTGGAAGAAAGGTTGTGGAAAATTTCAGAGCAAGGAAAAGAAAGAGCAGCCACAATCAAAGGGAAAATTTTCTCCATGTGGTATTTGCGGCAAGAGTAATCATCTCGATAAAGATTGCTTTCATAAAGGCAAGCCAAAATGTTACTATTGCAAGCGTATTGGCCACACTGAGAAGGAATGTAGACAAAAACAAAGACAAAACCAGCAGCAACAGTCCACCTCAAAGGCTCATTATTCTTATAGCAATCAAGAAGATGATCGTCCGTTTTACGCACGACAAGCATCAACTTACAGCAGTGATGACAGATGGTTAATTGACAGTGGTTGCACGTCTCACATGACAAACAATTCAGACATTTTTTGCAAACTCGACTCATCTGTCAAAGTTCCAGTTCGGATGGGAAACGGGGATGTTAATCAGTCGAGTGGCAAGGGCACTATTGCAGTCCAAAACAAAGAAAGGTACGAAGTACATAAATGATGTTCTTCTAGTCCCGGATCTTGATGAAAATTTGCTAAGTGTTCCGCAAATGATGATAAATGGTTACGCAGTTCTTTTTAAGAATAATCATTGTACCATTTTTTATCCGCACATGAAAGAAATTGCAAAAGTCAAAATGGAAAAGAAAAGTTTTCCTTTGAAGTGGAATTATACAGGGGAGGTGGAAAATAAAGCTCGTGTTGAAGACACTTGGTTATGGCATAGATGGTACGGGCATTTCAATTTGCGTGCCATTGATGAACTTCACAAGAAGGGTTTGGTAAGAGACTATCCTTCTATTTTTCTCACCAAAGACCTATGTGAGCCTTGTCAACTAGGCAAGCAACATAGGTTGCCTTTCCCGAAGGAGAAAGTTTGGAGAGCAAAAGAAAAGCTAGAGCTGGTCCATACTGATGTTTGTGGACCGCACAAGACTATCTCTCTTTCCGAAAAGAAGTATATTATCCTTTTCATTGATGATTTTAGCCGGATGACGTGGGTATATTTTATGAAGGAGAGGTCTGAAGTTTTTGGCATTTTCAAGAAGTTTAAAGCTCTTGCAGAAACTCAAAGTGGCTGCAAACTAAAAAAAATCAGATCTGACAGAGGGAAGGAATACACTTCGTCACAATTTGATCAATTCTGTGAAGATGAAGGCATTGAGCATCAGCTAATAGTTGGGTATACGCCACAGCAAAATGGAGTTTCCGAAAGGAAAAAATGAACAGTTGTGGAAATGGCGAAATGCATGCTGGAGGAAAAGAGAATGCCGAGAAAATTCTGGGCAGAGGCTACTTATACAGCTGTGTACTTGCTAAGCAGATTACTCACAAAGGCGGTGCAAGGAAAAACTCTAATTGAAGCCTGGAGCGGTAAGAAGCCAATAGCCAAGCACTTGAGAGTGTTTGGTTCAATCTGTTACACTCACATACCAGCTCAAAAACGGAGCAAGCTGAATGCTAAAGCTGAAAAAGGCATCTTCCTTGGCTATGATTCACAGTCCAAAGGCTACAGATAGAATTTTCAATTTAAGCACCGAAAAGATCATGATAAGTAGAGATGTGGAGTTTGATGAGAATGCCACCTGGAATTGGGAAGAGAAGAAGGTTGAAAGGAGAATGATTCATGTCATGCAGCCCCCTGATCATGGACAAGAGGAACCAGAACTTGATCGTGACAATGGTGATTTGGATTCAGCTCCTTGTACACCTATTTCATCTTCGGTAGAAGCTGAAACTCCATCTACAAGTGCCAATGCAACTGGCCCTCGAGGTAAAAGACCACTCTCACAAATATATGATGAATGTCCAGTTGTTCATTTGGATCCCGAATTGTGTGAGAGCTGTCATTTTGCCCTTCATGAGCCCGGAAACTATGAAGAAGCATTAGCTCATGAAGAATGGAAGCAAACTATGGAAATTGAAATAAACATGATTGAGAATAATGGAACATGGGAGCTTGTTGACAGACCAAGAGACCGAAAGGTGATATGTGTAAAATGGGTTTTCAAAATCAAGCTTAACCCAGATGGCTCCATCAACAAATACAAGTCCAGATTAGTCGTCAAAGGCTACTCACAACAAGCTGTAATCAATTATGGAGATACTTTCGCTCCAGTGGCTAGACATGACACGGTGAGGACTCTTATAGCTTTAGCCGCGCAAGAGAAGTGGCAAATATTTCAGCTTGATGTTAAATCTGCCTTCCTCAACGGAGAGCTTGAGGAGGAGATTTATATTGAGCAACCTCTCGGGTTCGTTGTGAAAGGTCAAGAAGATAAAGTATACAAACTGAAAAAAGCTTTATACGGCCTAAAACAAGTCCCGAGAGCATGGTATAGCAAGATCGATTCTTACTTTCTTGATCAAGGATTCAAGAGAAGTAAGAATGAACACACACTATACATACAAAAGTGTGGCAAGAAGGATATTCTTTTGGTATCACTCTATGTTGACGATCTCCTTATCACGGGGAACAACCCGGAGATGATCCTTGCATTTAAGGAGGAGATGAAAAAGAAATTCGAGATGACTGATTTGGGCTTAATGAACTACTTCCTAGGCATGGAGGTCCAACAATTAGAAGAGGGAATTTTTCTCTCACAAATTAAATACGCTAAAGACATCCTAAAGTTTAAAATGGGGCATTGCAAGCCTGTTGCAACACCCCTTGTGGTGAATGAAAAGCTGTCCAAATTTGATGACCGAAAGAAGGTTGATCCAAGCCATTACAGAAGCTTGGTCGGAAGTTTACTATATCGGACAGCAACCAGACCAGACCTAATGTTCGCTGCAAGCTTGCTGTTAACATTTATGGGCGATCATATTGAAGTTCACATGGACGCTGCCAAGAGAGTACTAAGATATTTGAGAGGCACCTCTGATTTCGGTATTCTGTTCCAACCTTGTTCTGACCTTAAGATGATAGCCTACTCTGACAGCGATTGAGGAGGCTCGGTTGACGACATGAAGAGCACTCTTGGCTATGCTTTCTCACTAGGCTCGGGAGTATTTTCATGGATTTCAAAGAAACAAGAGGTGGTAGCTCAATCCACCGCAGAAGCTGAATATGTTGCTGCATCGGCAACTGTCAACCAATCAGTATGGTTGAGAAAGATACTTGCAGACATGGGCTGCAAGAAAAGCCAAGCCACTGAAGTCTTAGTGGACAACAAATCCGCGATTGCTATTGCAAAGAATCCGGTGTGTCACAGCAAGACCAAGCATATGAAGGTGAAGTTTCATGTTGTTCGAGATGCAGAACAAGAAAAGGAAGTGAAGCTAATCTACTGTCCAATTGAATTTCAGCTTGCTGACATCTGTACTAAGGCCTTACCAAAAGGCAGGTTCGAGATCCTAAGATTCAAGCTTGGCGTGGTGGCAAAAACTCTTAAGGAGGAGTGTTAGAATGTAAGAGTTTTACCAGAAAAATATGGAAAAGAATCTAGAAGTGTCCAGCAATATCCAGCAGCTAAGGTGTTAATGAAGTTGAAGATGAAAAGTCTTTTGAGACTTTCCATTACCCTAGGCATTAATGCAACATTAAACTACCTAGTTTCTAGATCATTTCTCTCTAGAATTTTCTGTATCACCTTATATAAAGGCTCCTGACAAGGTATTGTTGTACACAACAAAATCCAGAACATCAATAACAAAAGCCAGATAAGTTCAGATCAGATTTTTCTCCATTTCTCCCTACACTAAACCTCCTTTGCACCAACAGTTCCTTCTTTTGTAACTTCTATCCTTGTCCTTTTCCAGCTAATCATATTAATATAGTAATGGAAGAAAAACAACTCTTGTATCAAACAACAGAAAAATGACCATTAATAAAAGGATTCATGGGTCAAGGAAATTCATGTAAGATCACCATAATTGTAACTTATCTTATATGCACAACATGGATTAATTCTCCCTTTTTTGGCAAACCCAAGCTCACTAACTTATTGCTGTAAGAGGGTGACTCAATTAGTAATTTCAGTGGCTTTTGTTTGCAAGACACAACTCCAATGGAATTCACAACATAAGTAACTACTACATCTACACAGATGGAGTATACAAGGAAAATTGGTCAAATCACCTCCAGTATAAGTTAAATTGCAAAATTCAATCAATATTTCAAGCCCAAAACTTAAAACAAGAATCCCCAAAAAAAATCCTTAAATCTAGTTAAACACCCTCTTAAATAGCCAGCATTCTACCATTTGTTAGATAAAGTAGTTACTTTTGTGCTATAAATTTGATCCAAATAGCACAATATTTTGTCTAACTACATATTACTATTGAATTTCAGTTTCAAGACTCAACTATGCAAAAAGATAAAAATTAACCGAACAAACACCTAAAACTCAGAATTCGTTCCAAAATTCTTGAAGAGCAGAACGTCGCAACAGCCCACCTCGCCGGAACAGATTCGTCTACTTCTTCTTCAAGCGGTGCCTTCGGATGATAGGAGTAGAGCACCGTAAGAGAGATGGGTTTTGTTTTTCTCTTGATAGGAGAGAATGAGAGATTACTAGTTTAATCACTAGTTGGGTTGTTTTAATTTAATTTATTTTTTTTTTAATTTGAATAAACTGACCTAGTAATACCCAAAGTGTTAAAGGAGGAGGGAACTAAATAATCATTAGCGGGAGCACAAATTTTTTGCGCCTTGGGTAAATTTATCTATGGGCTGTGGCTATTTTGGTAGAATAGTATATTTTGGCCACGGGTTAAGTTTTTCCGTAGCTAAAGACGTGGCAAAAGTGACTTATGCCACGGGTAAAATTTTACCGGGGCATAATTTTAAAGGAAAATTAGCATTTTAATTTATAATGTATCATTCCCGTGGCTAGAGGCCAATTTGCCACAAATTTCAAATTCTCATGGCATAATTCGTGGAACAAGTGACCATTTGTTGTAGTCTTATTAACCTATTCACTATGGATGGGTAGCATACAAAGTTTGCTTTCTGCTCTAATGATTTCTGGTTTGAAATTATTGATCTTTTTTCTGCCTACTCTGATTCTCCATAAGTCTTGAAATTGCAACTCTGATTGCAAAGTTTCTCTCTGTAAAAGTCACAGTGTGATGGATGATAATGTTAAGCTGACGTTCTTGAAGATGAAGTTGTGAACCCTGTTTCTACTTACCCTGGTTCTTCTGGTTGGTTCACAACAATGGTAAGTTAAGGTAAGCCCTTGAGTTAGTTTGTGTTTTTTGGTTGGTATCTAGCTCAGATAAGCACACTAGTTTGTCATCATCAAAATGGGGGAATTTGTTGGGTTCTTGGTTTTGATGATAACAAACAAAATGTCCTTATCTTCGATTGAACTAACAATGATGGTAGGTTTACTTAAGGATGCAAGAAGTTGAAATGCTCAATGCATGATTTCTAATGAAGATGCTTGGATCCTCAAAAGACATGAAGACTATGTAATGTAGTTAAGTGGATTTATTATTAGTCTTTGTGTACTATGCTTGACTAGTTAGCAAGAGTCTAAGTTGATCATGACAAGGGAACAAGGTTGTAGGACTGAGTGCATGAGTCTATGAGTACAAGGAAACAGTATTGTGAACCCTATTCTCTATGACCAGCACTGAAGTTTGAAGGAACCAAAGGGGAAAAACGCTTTGGACCCTGTTCCTTCTAACTGTGTATCTGGACGAGTTTTGCATAATATCGTACTTATTTCTATAAATATTTGTGTATTATCTTTCTACATCTTCACACAAATATTCTTCTAAAGAAATATAAATTATTTCGGAAAAATGAATATTGCAAAATCGTATATTAAACAAAAAATTATTTTATTTTGAAAGGATATTACCTTGAAAAAATTTTTTACTTAATGGTCAAGTTTATATTGTTTAGATAAGTGAATTATCTTTTGGAATATTTCTAATTATCTTGTAGAGATTATATTTTGATAAATCACTTGCTAGTTGCCAAGTTTTTCTGTTAAAGTGATTTGGACGGTTTTATCATCTAGGTTGGTTTAAGGAAAGGTCTTTGATCTTTACTTAAAATCTATCTTATCTTTTGGGAAATTCTATCTTTTATATTCTGAGAAGATTTGACCTAGATGGATTGAGCTCCTACGCCTGCCTATATAAGGCGCCTGATAGGCTCAGTTGAAGGTTAAGCTTTGCGTGCATTATTGAGTTCAGAATCATTTGTACAAAGTGTTAAATCGTCCAACCAAACACGTCCTATGCTCACAAGAACAACCTTGAACCCTGTTCCCTGTCCTGTTCAGTTTGAGTCTTGCTAGATTAGTCATTGCATAATAGGTTTTTCTGTGGTCTTATTTTTCTTAGTATAGAAGCGTGTAATAGGACAAACAATCCAGAAATCAGTAATAGCTCTAGCTTAGTAACAAGCGTAGAGTTTCCCTCAGGTCAATGTGTGACTTGGAGGGATTGGCAACACATCAGTAACGGTGTGTGGTGTTGTTAGGGTAATTTACTGTATCCTATTTTCGCTCTGGTTATAAGATAAGTAGTGTGACAAAATTCCAAGTAATTGGGTCGTGGGTTTTACTCCTACTGAGCCTAGGAGGTCTTCCTCGTGAAAAACGCCTTGTGTTATTTACTTACAGTCCTTTGCTTTGTGCTTTGTTTACTGCATAGTAACAACATCCACAACGTTGTTCTTATCTTTGTTCTCAAGTCTCAAAAGTTTGTGTAATCGCGAGAAATTGGAGTCACTTTATTCACCCCCGACCTCTAGAATGACTTAGAGCACTCTTCATTTATCAAAATCTACTTTTACACTAATAAGGATGCTGAAGGGTGCACTAAGGAACTCTAGAGGGGGTGAATAGAGTGACGCCCACTTTTCGCAATAACACGAAATTTTTTCACTTAAGAACAGTGATGAGAATAATGTTGTGAACGTTTTTCCTATGCAGCAGATTAAGCATAATACAGAAGACTAAAAATAAATAACACAATCATTTTTTAACGTGGAAAACCTCCTAAGCTCACTAGGAGTAAAAACCACGACCCAGTTACTTGGGATTTTGTCACACTATGTCTTATAACTAGAGAAAAGACAGGATACAACAAAGTACCCTAACACACCACACACTGTTACTAATGTGTTGTCAATCCTTCCAAGTCACACACTGACCTGAAGGAAACTCTACGCTTCTCACTAAGCTAGAGTAATTACAAATCTCATTGAGTATAATGACTGCCTTACAACTCGCTTCTTTAATAGGAAAATAAGAGTACAATGAAAACCTATTATGCAATGAGTACGTAAAGAAAAGACTAAAATGGATCTGACAGGGAACAGGGTCCAAAGGTTGTTCTCAGTGTAATGTTGGACTGTATTTGTATGGACGACTTGGAGGTTTTGAATATGTTTTGAAAACTCGTTTGCACCGTCAAAGCTCTCTCAAGGCATGAAGTAAACTGAAGCTATTCTCCACCTTATATAAGGGAGGTGAAGGCTCAGTTTCCTTCTAGGTTAAAATCATTTTCCATAAGATAATATCTCCAAAAAGATATCCTAGAGTTTGAGATAAAGCAAAACAGTTTTACTTTATAACTCACTAATGAATCTAGATGGAAATTCGTCCAACATATTATACAGAAGATTTAGGCCAGCTAATATTGGTGTATTATCAGAATATAAACTCTAAAAGATAATAGAGATATTCCATAAGATAATACTTTCCATAATAAATAAACCTTGTCCATAAAGTAAAAGATAATATCTTTTTCAAGATAAAATCTTTTTCCTTTCTGTAAAAACGATTTTGCAATATCTAAATTTCTAAAACAATTTATATTTTTTACAGAAGAATATTTGTGTAAAAGATCTAAAGAGATTATACACAAAATATTCATAGAAATAGTAAACACAAAATATGCATATGCTCGTCCATACAGTCAAGTAGAAGGAACAGGGTCCAACACGTTGTCCCCTTGAGGTTCCTTAAAGCTTCAGTGCCGATCACAAAGAACAGGGTTCACAAGGATGTTCCCCTGTACTGTTTGAACCTTATGCACTTCAACCTTTGTGTATGTTTGTCCCTTGTCAAGACCACTTTGAATCCAACCTATAACACATTCAATGCATAGTACGTGAAGACTAATAATAGAAATACCAACTAAAGACATAGTCTTCATGTCTTGTAAGGATCCAAGCATATTCATGAGCAATCATGCATCAAGCGCTTCAACTTCTTGAATCCTTAAGTAAACTTGCCATCATTGTTAATTCAACGAAGATAAGGACACTTTGTTTGTTAGCATCAAAACCAGGAACCCAACAATTTTCCCCTTTTTAATGATGACAAACGCGTATGCTTATCTGAGCTAGATACCAATTTGAATAGACCAAAAAATAACTCAAGCGCTTATCTTAACTTACCATTGCTGTGAATCTACCAGTAGAACCAGGGTAAGTAGGAATAAGGCTCACAACTTCATTCAAATCCAAACCTGCACTTTTGTTAGCTTACATATGATAAGTTCAATAGTTTGTCAATCCATTAAAGCAGGAACTCAAAAATTTCCCCCTTTTTGATGATGACAAACTATTGTGCTTATCTCATTAATATAACAATCAAATACAAGCTAACTCATGCACTTACCAAACCGTGAACCAACCAGTAAAAGCAAGGTTCACTGGTTCTTCAAGAATACTCAAGTATATCAACACGCAACGACCATTAATGAGATAATGAATAAAACATCTTTTGCAAAATATTTTATTCACAAGACCAGTAGAGAATCAATCTAGAATATCAATCATTTCAGAACAACAACCATATATGAGTAGAGTTATCAAGACGCTACCTATCCACAGTGAATAGGGTCAAAAGAGAAAGATAAGAAAGAAACTATTCATGATCAAATCGAACCTAAATGCAAACACACATCACTTCCCCCATTTGGCATCATGAAAAAGTCCACGCATGTAAAGTTGTATATACGACACAAAGATAGAGTCACAATCAATATGTCACACCCATCACTACCAGGGTTTAAGTACTTGAAGATTCAAAGACGTATAGTAGCTCAAACTTAACAATCTAATGATATGTGTCATCCTCAACACCTAGTCCACAAGAAATATTCCATTATCAAAGGGTTAGACAAGAAAATCAGAAACAGTAGCAATGGATTAAAGATCAAATGTCAATAATAAGCAAAGTTCTGTGAAGGGAACAAGGTTTAGAAACAGGGTCCGGCCATGGATGAATATGCGAAAGGCTTGGTGATTGGTCCTATGAAGAAGCTTTTGATGTCGGATAGCTTGAATTTTCTCTCTCTACTTTCACATCTTGTGTAAGTCTTAAAGGTTCGATATCCAAGTTGCACATTAAACTCATCAAACTTCTTATACTCCTACTCCAAACACTCAATCATAGTACACCTTTTGTTGCTGTCATTTGAGCCATTCTGTGAGAACAAGGTTCATGTCATTGTTCCCCCTCAAACTCAAACTCCCATAACATACATTCCCTTCTTCGTTCCATACCATACTAATACCAAGTAAAAGTAACATCTTCAGCTCTATCTTCATAAAGTGACTCAAAAGATGCACCACTCTTCAAAGGTATTTGAGATTGCCTCCTTATTGTAAGTTCACGAACTTGATGCAAACATCAACACTTAACACATATGGATAGTGCTTTCTCCCTATAGTAAGCAGATTTAACATGGCTTGATGAACAAAAATCATCAACCGGTATCAAGAATACTAAAACCAAAATTTCATACGAGATGTTTTCCTTTTCTTTCATTTTTTTTTTTTGTTTTTTTTTTTCCTCTCATATGTTACAAAAATAAACCTGTAACAAGCCAGTATATACTATCAAGCCATGTATATATTGATCTATGTATCTCATTCTCTCATTGACGAACATATATATGAAGCAATTTACCTTAGAGTCTGAACTCCATGATATCAATGCGTTGCATCCTCCAAAGTCTCCATTATCCTCCACAACATTTGTTCCCCCTCATTCATCCCAAAATTTACATTGGTTCCCCCTCAAATGATGCTTGATTTATTCAGGAACCTCCCATTTACGAACAAGAACTTGAGAGAAGAGAGAGATAGGGAAGTAAGATCATGGTTTAGGCTATTAGGAAAGCTGTGTAGGAAAAAGGTCTGTTACTGCTCCATGGTCTGTTCCTGTAACTTATGTTTCGGAAAATAAGAGACATATCATTAGACAAAAGCGAGTCTTTTTAATCTCTGTCAAGCAGTTATGCCTTTTACGGCACGTTAGCTAGGTTAGACATACAAACATTATATGTACACATATCTCACATCATATAAACACAATCATGGAAACGACTCTTCTAGCTAATTACTGGGGAAAATAATGTACACATGCAAATAAGTCATTTTGATCATGTCTAGCTCTACTCTAACTTCCTCAAAGCAATCTCTACTCAATGGTTTCATAACAATATCACCCAAAAAATTCTCATTCTTGGAAAAATTTATTCAAATAAGTCAATTTGCCATATATTGTCTCAAAAATTCTCATAACAAGGTCTCCTGCAGTAGATGTTGTTCCCCCTGTTTAGCTCAATCGATGAAGATCTCTTCCAACTTCTTGATTGTTCATGTTGGCGCTTTGCTTCTCTTTATCCACAAGACTAGAGAAACACGGTCTGTATCTGAAGACCTTGTTTTCCCTATCTCCAGTACCAGTCCTCTTACCAATGTCAGTAAGAAACAATCACCTCTCTCAAAGTGATGGGGAGCGTAGCATTATCCTTGTACCGAGTCAAGAAGAGTTTGGTAAAATCGGACCAGGTAGGGTAATTTTCCAAATCCAAGGTGTAGAACCACCGTTGGGCATGAGTATCAAGGATCTGGGGAAATAGATGGGCATAAAGTTTCTTGTTGATTCCTCTTAGAGCCATAGCAGTGGTAAAGGATTTCAGATGATCCCGTGGGGTGTCGACTCCAGTGAAAGTGGGCACTTCGGGCATAGAGAACTTGGCCGGAAGTTTGCCTTTGATTTTAGTGTCAAACTTTCCCACATTGGCACTGTAGTTGGAGATCAGGCCGCTACTCTTGAGTATAGAGTTGATCTTAGCCAGCATGGCAATCGGCCCTTCTTCCTCAGAGTCAGAATCAGAGAGGATCCTTGCTTCATCTTCTCTTTTCCTTTTTATGTCCTCGACCTTGAGTCGTACCCTTTCTAACTCACTCATGAGCTCATCCAGTCTCTCCTCAGTAGTTTTGGGCATTGTGAAATTAGGAGGAGTGATAGGCGTGGAGAAGAAGGTATGTAGTGAAGGTGAATTTATTGATGGTGAGGCTGTTTGTGGTGGAGGTAATCGGAAACTTGGCGGTGTAGACCGTTGCAGGCGAACTAGCCTTGGCGAAGGCCGAGCCCAGCTTTTCTCAAGGTTTCCTTTCTTTTTCGGACCCCCTATCCTGAATAGGAAGCACTGAGCACTTAGTAACAAGAAAAGACCATGAGACTCTCCCCTAAGAAAAAGGACGACCCACACATAGAAAATACATTGTCCTAGAAAAAAAAAAGATCCTTAAGCTAAATGCCCAAACATTTCCCTAATATCAAAGGAAAAATAAAGCCAATGAACGAAAATAAGAAAAATAGAAAAAGACGCCTATTTTTTAGTTTTCTAGACTCAATGAAAAAGGGATAAAAGAATTTCGGCCATTTTTTTATTTTTTTCCGCAATTTTTTTTTCGGCGCCTTTCTTCTTTTTTTTTTACGCCATTTTTTTTTCTTTTCTTTTTTTTTCAACCGAATCTGAATTACATCAAAAAAAAAAAAGAAATAAAGAAATAGAAAATGAGAGAGGGGAAATTGGAGTGACTGACTCTTTTTTTTGCTAAAAGATCCTAGGAAATTGTTCATGACTTTGATAGAATATATCATGGGAAAAATGATGAGTGTTCATTGAATGTAATTCTCGCACCATCTTTGGGCATTAGGAACTAGCTAAAAATAAAAGAAGAGACTCTTAGCACGTAAGTACATGTTGGCACATAGTCACGACATTTATGCATTCAAGCAAGCATTATAACGACGCAGTTACAAGCAAACATGTGATCAGACGGGCATTACAACGACACATGCACAACAAGCAAGCGAATGCACGAATGTGGGTTTAGAGGCTTTTGACTCCTGTGAGGTCACCACGACAAATTACAATTTCCGTTCGGCGGATGGTCGACACATCAACTGTAGTTCTTTTTCATCAACAAGAGTCGATGAGGCATGGGGGAGGAAGCATCGGTTTGCACGATAGGACAACTGTATATTCCTTTAGATATACGGGTTGTCTACGAGTTACGACACAAACTTCCTCACGGGTCGATAAGGGTCAAAAGATTGTGACAAAGCACATGCAAATGATGCAAAATATGGAACATGTTATTAAACAATTAAGCAAACTTGACTTTCGAGTCTCACCCTCTTAAATAAATCCCCAGCAGAGTCGCCACTGTAAGGACCCGGGATTTTCATCCATATGTTTCCACGGAGTACGTCCTTATAGAAAATTTGTAAGTTGGGGGTTTAGATAAGTTCAAGGGACCATCGAGTTAGAAAAGCTTTTGTAAAAACTTGAATTGAATAAAAACCATGAAAGAGGTCACAAATGTGCTATTGGCGTTTTATCGAAGGGACAAACCGAAGGGACAATCCGAAGGGACAACCCAATAGCGTGATAAGTGAGCTAATCATGTTTTTAGAAAGACTCCCGCTCATATAGAACATATTAGTACCCAAGAACAAAGGGTTCGGGTTCGAAGGTACGAGGTGGGAAGGTGTTAGGCACCCAACACGACCATTTTATGACGGCCTTTACTAACTCAAGTTTGCTTAATAATTTAAAGACATAATTCCCATGAAAAAAACCGGATTAACAACCTAGACTTAGACTATTAATTGGTTCATCACAAGCATCACAATATTTATTTTTAACCCTTGTTTAGACATACATTTGATTGACAAGTTGAGCATTTACAACGACCAGACATGCTTTGAAAGACAATATTTAGTAAGCAATAAAAGACGTTATTAGCATGATATCTACATTATGACTACTAGAAAATAAACAGTTAGGCAAGTAATTTAATTTAAGCCCTCGGGAGTTAGTATCTTATTTGTCGGCTATTTAGCAGAAATAGTAAAAACAAGATCTCAAATTTGGAAGAAAGAGCGGTAAGCTCAGTGTTAATACCCCTGAGAATAGAGGTTGTCAACTGCAGACTGCATGTTTTTGAATGAGGGTCGAGGGTCATATATATAGGCGAATGAAGTAGGGTTGGACGGGTGAAGAGGAGCCAAAATTTGGACTTTGGGCTGAAAAAGAGTCGGGCCTGGAGACTCAGCGAGCACCGCTGGCGGCTCTGGCCATAGCCGCTGACGGCTGTCAGCTTGCAAGCTGGATGTCGTCATTATGACGACATCCAGCCTTTTTTAATTTTCGGAGGAGTTTTAGTATTCCGAAAACGTGAAAAGACTGTTTTACCCTTCTTCGATAAAAGACGGTTTTACCCCCAGTTCGCAACTCCGCGACCGGGAGTCGGAAAAAGACACGAGAGGTGTCGTTGGAAAGCTCTTGAACGGGGCTTTTGAATGGGATCGGAATGAAGGAGTGATCAAGGAAAAATCTGAGACCTCATTTTACCTATTAAAGCAAAAATAGCATTCAAGTTTATAAATTACTCCCTTCATCATCAGGTTTTTGTGGAGAAATCTGAAGGCGCTTTTTTGGCGTCTACATAAGCCCCCACTTTGATCGAGCTTGAGTAAAAGCGAAGATCAAAGTATTCTGAAGGCGACATGTAGGATGCTGATGTGCACATAGTGTATGAGAGTGTACAATATTTATGCATATGAAGGCAAACTTGAGTTGGGACATGCTCGTATCGTGCTAAGATTTCATCTCTGTGAACACAAGAAAAATAAAGGTTATGATTTGCAGGATAGAACACCGCTCCGTAGATGGTCTAAACGTCTGCAGGTCACCTGTATTCAAAGTACATGAAAAGGTTAGTAATACTTTGAGAATGATCAACGTAGAGTGCTTCGACAAATAGTGACTAAACACCGCTCGGCGGGTGCCGAGATTCCATCCTTGTACAAGAAATGAAAAAGTCGACGAGACAGCACGATTAAAAATAACGGGTGTAAAAGACCGTTTTACCCTGTACGACATGAAAAGACCATTTTACCCTTCTGCGGTAAAAGACGGTTTTACCCCCGGTTCGCAACTTGGCGACCGGGAGTCGGAAAAAGACACGAGAGGTGTCGTTGAAAAGCTCTTGAACGAGGCTTTTGAATGGGATCGGAATGAAGGAGTGATCGAGGAAAAACCTGAGACCTCATTTTACCTATTAAAGCAATAATAGCATTCAAGTTTATAAATTACTCCTTTCATCATCGGGCTTTTGCGGAGAAATCTGAAGGCGCTTTTTTGGCGTCTACACTTAACTCATCATTGCAGGTTTCATCAACCACATAAATAGGATCAAGCTTCGCATGAGATTTCTTTAACAACTCAAGTCCGATAGTAAGTAAAGAAGAATCACTCTGCAGTTTAGACTTTAGACATTATTCCCTCTAAACTAGACACTGTTCCCTTTAGATTCATGTTTTCATCTTTAAGGGCCTTAATCATTTTCTCATATTCAACTTTCCTTTCAGTTAGGCCACTTACATCATCTTGCAGATCACAATAAGCATCTAAAATGTTTTCTTTTTTCAGTCCTTAGGATTTCATACTCATCCATTACAGAAAGAAACGTTTTAAGAAATTTATCCTTAGTCCAAGAAGCAACTTGATTTCTAATATTAAGAATACTTACCTCAGCTTCTTCAGGTTCCGTCTCTGAATCATTTATTGCCATCATTGCGATATCAGCTAGCTCTGACTCGGGTCCATCATCTTCTTCACCAGAGAAACCAACAATCTTATATACCAACTCCTTCTCCCTTCTCGTGAAAGTGGGTTGCACTTGAGAACAGGTCAGTGGAGATTGTTCCTTTCTTTTTAGAGAAGGTTGTTCCTTCAGTTTCAGAGGAGGTTGTTCCTTCCGTTTCAAAGGAGGTTAATTCTCTTTGTTGCAAGCTTCTTTCTTAGACCTAGATTTCACCCACTTCTGTAACTTTCTCGCAAGTTGGATAAGCTCTTCCTCTCCAAGGTCTAAAGCATCATCACTGTTGTTATTTACCTTGAAGGAGAATACATTGTTTGAAGCACACGGATGTGAACTTATTTGTAATTCACGAGTCATCAAATTACCAATAAGTTCCTCCACAGACAACGTCTCTAAGTTCTTAACTTCTTGAATGGCAGTGACCTTTGGAACCAAAACAATAGTATTTGGCAAACTTCTTAAAATTTTCCTAACAAGCTCTTCATTGCTAAAAGACTTGTCAAGGGATTTAAGCTCATTGATAATGTTGGTAAAATGAGTATACATGGTCTTTATTGTTTCATCACTATACATAGCAAACAACTCATTTTATCTTAACAATAAATCTACTTGAAATTGTTTTAGCTGAGTTGTACCTTCATGAGCAATTTTGAGAGTGTTCCAGATTTCTTTGGCACAATCACAACCCATAACACATTTGTATTCTTCTGGACCAAGGGCACAATGGAATAGCTTGACAGTTGTTGCATTCTTCTCCAGTTTGCTGGTGTCAGTTTTGGACCATTTGCTTGGTGGCTTGAGGACCATGTTCCCATCTTTATCTTTGTACTCAATCACAAAGTCCCCGTTGATGATGATACGCCACAACTCATAGTCTTTAGATTCGATGAAAATCTCAATTCTCCTATTCCACCATGCATAGAAATCTCCATAGAAATAAGGCGGACGATGGATGGCTTGTCCCTCTTTCATCTCACAAGGTGCACTCATTTTTGCGGAATAAACTCAAGGTGTTAACTTATTAAGGAGCAACCAGGCTCTGATACCAACTGAAGGGTGCACTAAGGAACTCTAGAGGGGGGTCAATAGAGTGCCACCCACTTTTCACAATAACACGGACATTTGTTACTTAAGAATAGTGATGAGAATAACGTTGTGAACGTTGTTCCTATGGAGCAGATTAAGCATAATACAGAAGACTAAATGTAAATAACACAAGCCTTTTTTAACATGGAAAACCTCCTAGGCTCAATAGGAGTAAAAACCACGATCCAGTTACTTAGGATTTTATCACACTACTTCTCTTATAATCAGAGCCAAAATAGGATACATCACAGTACCCTAACACACCATACACCATCACTAATGTGTTGTCAATCCTTTCAAGTCACACACTGACCTGAAGGAAAACTCTACGCTTCACACTAAGGTAGAGTAATTACAGATCTCTTTGAATATAATGACTGCCTTACAACTCGCTTCTTTAATAAGCAAATAAGACTACAAGGAAAATCTATTATGCAATGAGTATGTAAAGAAAAGACTCAAACTAATCTGACAGGGAACAGGGTCCAAAGGTTGTTCTCAGTGTAATGTTGGACTATATTTGTATGGACGACTTTGAGGTTTTTAATATGATTTGAAAACTCGTTTGCACCATCAAAACTCTCTTAAGGCATGAAGTAAACTGAAGCTATTCTCTACCTTATGTAGGGGAGGTGAAGACTCAGTTTCCTTCTAGGTTAAAATCGTTTTCCAAAAGATAATATCTTCAAAAAGATATCCTAGAGTTTGAGATAAAGCAAAATACTTTTACTTTTGAAAACACTAACGAATCTAGATGGAAATTCGTCCAACATATTTTACAGAAGATTTAGGCCAGCTAATATAGGTATATTATCAGAATATAAATTTTAAAAGATAAAAGAGATATCCTACTTTCCATAATAAATAAACTTTAGTCATAAAGTAAAAGATAATATCTTTTTCAAAATAAAATCTTTTTCCTTTCTGTAAAAACAATTTTGCAATATCTAAATTTCTAAAACAATTTATAATTCACAGAAGAATATTTGTGTAAAGATCTAAAATATTATACACAAAATATTCATAGAAATAGTAAACACGAAATATGCATATGCTTGTCAATACATTCAGGTAGAAGGAACAGGGTCCAACACGTTGTCCCCTTGAGGTTCCTTCAAACTTCAGCGTAGGTTATAGAGAATAGGGTTCACAAGGATGTTCCCCTGTACTCTTTGAACCTTATGCACTTCAACCTTTGTGTATATGTTCGTCCCTTGTCAAGGCCACTTTGAATCCAACCTATAACACATTCAATGCATAGTACATGAAGACTAATCTACTACCCTTTAAGACCTCCTACTATCACGCCGTCCCTAGGCAGGTGCAACTAGTGCACCTGCACCGGGGCTCCACAAATTGCATGGCCCAATTTTT
Source organism: Tetragonia tetragonoides (assembly GCA_038025085.1). Taxonomy (NCBI): domain Eukaryota; kingdom Viridiplantae; phylum Streptophyta; class Magnoliopsida; order Caryophyllales; family Aizoaceae; genus Tetragonia; species Tetragonia tetragonoides. Next base: position 13,747,378 of record CM076146.1, on the reverse strand, counting down.
CCTTTGCAAGTATAAAGGACTAGGCCCAATATTCTTCGACATCTAATACATACTACTATACGTTAGCCAGCAGTAGCACTGTAGTGGTAAAACAATTAATTAAATGAATCAAATTCCAATGTATACGTTCCTTTTTTTCCCTCTTTCTCTCTCCTCTCTTTCTATCTCTTTCAGCCGACCATTAAATGACCTTATGTAATTCTCAATGGTCTTATATGGCTGCTAACCTTCATTAGGTTTAGGTTCTAGACTTCTAGTACGAGCCATGACAATTGATAGGTGAAAACCCTAACTTTTGAAAGGTTGGAGCTTTGAATTCCATCAACAAGCCTTACAATTCAACGACATTTATTTGCTCTTTCTCTGGCTTTTCTATCTCTTTTAGTTGTTTACCCGGTGCCAAATTTCTCCCTTTTTTTCTTTTTTGTCAATTTATCTTGTTTGTTGATTTTTAGAAATAGGAACTAAACAATAATTTGAGGTTATTGAACTATAAAATTTCACTGATGGACAAATTTTGGAGGAGTAGAAGCTAAATGGAAATTGGGGTAGTATCATATTTTTACAATTCTAATCAAAACATTGCTATGTTATTTTCTTGATCAGAAATGATGCGGCTCATTGGGTTTGTAATTGGGCATATTACCTAACTCTAATTTACTTTTACCAAAATATTTTACTTTTTCACTAGTGTGTTGGTTATTCAACTTAACTTGGTATGAATAAGTGAAGTGAACTCTTCTAAAAATTTTAAAAAAAAAAAAAGAAAAGAAAAGCAATGTTGTATGAGATGGATGAAGAGGGGATATGTACTATATGAGAGGGAGGTAGTTGTTTTAGCCTTGTTAGTGTTGTTACTGTCCAATGAATGGGGGAAGAAGGCGCTAGTGCTATACCTTCAATTTTGTTATTTGCTTCTTCGATCAAGGTTATTTTGGTAAAAAAGTTTGGAAATATGGGTCTAAGGGTCTTGTATTTAGCATTACCCTTAAGAAAAGTACAATTATTCCCTCAAAAAAATATATATAATTATATTTCTTCAACTAGGGCCTAATATTTAGGCTTGGCATAGGGCCTCCAAAATGCCAGGGACGGCCCTGCCTACTATTCATATGAATAGTGCCCATTCTTATTCCCTCCTAATACTCTCTTATCTACAATAATCTACATAATCTAAACAAACAATCCAAATAAACATGAGAGTCTTCGTTCAAACAAAATAATAAAATAAGGTTTTTATAAACCATCCAAATCAACGTGAGAGCCTTCTTTTAAGCAAAATTAAAAAAATAAGGTTTTTATAAACAAAATAAAAAAGCTAGTGGACCTGGGCTCAGCTTTGCCTTCCATCCTCACACAGTTACACCCTTCAATGGGAAATTTATTTGGGCCATAAAGGGACCGTCCAGAACGGCAAATGTGGACCGTCAATCTGTGAGGATTAACCAGAGCCCTTGATTTGGGAAAGCCTATTAGACAGGTTACCTGGTGAAGAGGTGAAACAACATAAGTTGATATTTTTGGAACTTCATCCCACTGTTCTGAGCAGGTAAGAGCATTTTCATGGCCATCCTCTCCCTTTCTCCCTCTCTCCTTTCTCCATCTCCATGTCCCTTTCCATCCGCTTGTCTATCTTCAATTCCTCTTTTCCACTATTTCTCTCCATTTCTCTCTCCATTTTAGGTTTCTGTTTTTATTTTTCTCCCTTTCTCCTCCCCATCTCCATTAATAAACGAAACACCATTTTCAGACACTCAATTAACTCCATTGCTAAGTAAGGGTCGGGGGTCATTGATTGACTCCAAAATCTCTATCTTAAGTTGTAATTAGTAATTATTTGGCTGATTTCTTCTATGAATGTTGTCCAATTCATATGTAATTGAACTACCGTGAATTTATTGTGTGCGAATTGATGATTTTATTCCAAATGATCTTTAGTTGAAGAAAATCGAAATTGTCATGGATTGAATTATTGTTAAATTGGGGGATGAGTCGATTTAGGATTGGTTTTAACATGAGTATGTGAATTATAAAAAATAAATAAATAAAATGAAGTATGTGATTTGTTTATGATTTGAACTGAGTAATAGGTAAGTTGGAGTAATTTTTGTCGGTAAAATGGAGTAAGCGGTTGTTAACGAATTGGAGTAACTCAGATTTCAATTGGAGTGAGTAACTTGAAGACGTGGAGTGAATAACTGAAATAATTGTATCAAGTAAGAAACGTCATTCAATATGGGAATTATAGTGCACCACATATAAACTTGGTGCACTAGGCACTAATTCCACATATTTGTCCGGCTTTCTTGTAAATTTTAAATTTTCTTGTTATTGAGAGGGAATATGAAAGAGTATTGTTTTTATGGGGAATTATTTTTTTTTTTTTTTTTTTTTTTTGAAATAACAAGGAAGTCGATCATGAATGACCATGAGTACCATGACTCAATACTAGGAAAGTAACAAAATAAAACACCATTACAATAAGCAAAAGACAAAATAATTAAAAGCTAATGATAGATGTCCTCCATCGCTACGTCTTCAAGCCTGCATAGGAACCAGTCACAGCGAGATCCGATAATAAAAACTTCAGTTCTCAACCGCCAGGACCACCAGCAACTTCACCATCGCCAGAAACGCTATGGCGATAGTGTTGCAAAAAAACAGCAAATAACATCTACTCTTTTGTTTTTATTTCTTATTTTTTTTAAGGCTTTCAGATCAGATCAGATCAAAAGCCTCAATTCTAAAACCATCAAAATCATGGCAATAACACATAAGAACCCAGACTGAAACCCATACTGAAACAAACCAAACACCCAAATCATCCAACAAAGACTTGAAGATGGGGATGAAGGTGTTGTACCATCAGGGCAATCAAGCTTCACCGTCTTAAAACAAACATCCTTCTTCACTTAACCGTCTTAAATCTCCAGTACTTAACCACCTGAATGTTAGCTTAATTGAAATTATCTTCATAAATGCCTTCTTTAGGGTAAAAGGAAAGAGGAAATTAAACAAATTAAAGAAAATATATCTATAGGGCTTGCTCAGCCTAGGATGGAGTAGTTATCTTTTTAATTGAAAAAACTCCAAACAATTGTTGTCCAACAAGGATTTGTATGGTAATTGTTTCTGAAAAAAAAAAAAATTGCTTTAAGAAAAACTAACTTACCATGTTGACAATTTGGAAAGGCACTACCAAAAAGGGTGACTGCTTTGGCTTCCGATCAGAAAATTGCATATATTACAAAGACAATTTCAAAGGGTGCACCACATTCCTATGTGGTCGGCTTATGAAAAAATTATTTCATTCTTAGCTAGCTCTATTTTTTCTTGGCTAACCAGGAACGCCAATTTTGAATTTTCATACTTCTTTCAATTAATTAAGCTAATGTGTTCTTAATCGTGGCCAACATTTTTTCTTAAAAAAAAACTTAGGTTTGCCATTGGTATTAAATACAAATATATAATTGTCTATAGTACCTTATATTGTGCACCATCATACAATTAGACAATTAGTGTACCAGAATATACATTTGTGCATCATTCTATATTATGCACGTTATTCAACAAATTACTCCATATTCTAAAGGTCTTACTCCAATTTTTTTTTTTTTTTTTTTTGAGTGAAGGTCTTACTCCATTTCTTAAATTAAACACTCCAGTGGACATCATTTTCCTAAAGGTAAATAATCTTTTGGTGTAGCATCATAGACAATAATTGTCCAGCTTACCTTATATTGTCTACCTTGATATCAAATTGTCCACCAAAATATACATTTGAACATCATCATATTATTATGTACCGTTTTCAACAAATTACTCCATATCATAACGTCCTTACTCCATTCCTTATAGTACAAAATACTCCATTTCTTAAAGTAAACATTTCAATGACCATCTTTTCTTAAAAATAAATAATCTTATGGTGGACCATCATATACAATTGTCAATTGTCAATTGTCAACTTTTCACATATACGGTGCACCGTCATGTAAAATTGTGCACCAGTTACTCCCAAAAAAATAAAATTTTCAAATATCTTCCGATTACCATGACCGGCTATTTAATAGCGAGTCAAACTCACGCGCTTCTTTTTCTTTCTGGACGCTCCAGAAATGGACCACAAAAGCTCCCCCTTCAACGCAGAGTCTTCTTTTAATAATATTAATAAAAGCAACTGACATGCCTTCTTTCAATCTCCATTCTTCATCAAAACAACTGGCATGTCTCCTCTCTTTCTCTCTCTCTATCTCTATCTCTATCTCTCTGAAGCCCTTAGAGCATGGCTATCCATGTTCATCACAATGTTCATAGAGGAAGAGAGAGAGTGGTGAACAAACACATGAGGCAATATCCATGTTCATGAGGAGAGAGAGATGAGAGAGAATGATGAACTTGGGGCATTTTTTTCACCAAAATGGGTTGGGACGAACTTGGTGATGAACGTTCACCGGGTGGGGCACATGGGGACAGCTGATGCGTGTCCCAAGGGGGGACCGTGCGACTTTAATTTTTTTTGGTTCAAATGCTGCAATAAAAATAACAGGCGTGTCAGGCCTGACATGCGCGTCAGGCTACCTGTCCTGGCGCGCCACGTGTCAGGCCCTGGTTGGACTACGCAAAATTAGTCCGTTGCGATTTTGCAACGGCTATAAGTAAAAAAAAAATATCTAAAAGTTATAAAGGAGTACCAACGGCTATTTGTTTTTTGATATATAAAATGAGACCAAACTTGACATTTTTGGGCACAAATCTGAATTTTTTCCATTTTCTCTCCTAAATTGCTTTTATTCCTCTAAAAATTTATTTTTGCTTTAAAATTTCCTCTTTTCTATATTTTGAATCCTAATAATTTTTCCTTTGGTGGAAATAATAGGAAGCAGCAAAATAATTTTCCCACCCGACAAAATCTTACCCAACAAAATGTTTATCCCACCCAACAAAATGTTCATCCCACCCAACAACATCCTAATCCAGTTTTTTCTTCTAGTCCTAGTTCTTCTTCTTCTTCTGATGAACGACGAACACTCAATAATAGACATAAATAATGAAATTGAGGAAATGATTGATGATATTGTTCAAAACCATAATCCCCACCTCCTAGCGCCCACCCCTCAAAGGCGCAGGCGTAAGCGTGTTGTGATTGAGAGAAATCGTGAACATGGTCACGAGGTTGTTATGGAGGACTATTTTGCGAGTTCTCTTGTGTATCTACTCAATATATTTCGATGAAGATTTCGAATGCAACGCCATGTATTTTCCCGTATAGTAGAAACCTTGAAGGCGGATGCACGAGATACTTACTTTCAACGTCGTCCGGATGCATGTGGTAGGCTGAGTCTTTCAGCTGAGCAAAAATGCAATTCAGCAATCTGTATGTTAGCGTATGGGACAGCAGTCGACTTAAATGACGAATATCTAAGAATGAGCGCAGACGTTTCTCGGGTGTCCCTTCTAAAATTTTGCGAACGTGTCATTAAAAATTTTAAAGATGAGTTACATGAGAAGGCCTACACCAACAGACGTGGAAAGACTGCTTCGCAAAGGGGAGAAACGAGGTTTTCCAGACATGATTGGAAGTATCGACTGGATGCATTGGGAGTGGAAAAGTTGTCCGGCTGCTTGGAAAGGCCAATATGCAGGTCGAACTGGCAAGGCGACTCTCGTTTTGGAAGCAGTTGCTTCGTATGACCTTTGGATCTTGCATGCATTTTTTGGAATTCCAGGTTCGTGCAATGACCTCAATGTGCTTTATCGATCTCCAGTATTTGATGATGTCTTAAATGGTGTTGAACCACCTGTTTCATTTACGGTCAGAGGTCACACTTTCGACATGGCATACTATCTAACGGATGGTATCTATCCACCTTGGGCTGCATTCATCCAAACTATTCCAAATCCACAAACCCGTAAGTTAAAAAAAAAAAATTCCGAAATACAAGAGGGAGTAAGAAAGGACGTGGAACGTGCTTTTGGTGTGCTACAAGCTCGATTTTCCATACTTCGAAGGCCGACACTCACATGGAATGCAGATATATGTTGGAAAATTATGTTGGCTTGCATTATAATGCATAATATGATAGTGGAGGATGAAAGACTCCCTGATCATGTTCTAACAACTTAACATAATATCGACTTTGAAGATAGGGGAGAACCTGGTAACGTGGAAGATGTGAACGACAAAGAGGATGCACCGTCCCGCTGGCGTTTGGATATTACTTAGTATATGGTTATGAGACAAAACCTTCGCGATAAGGAAAAATATTTGCCTTGAAAAATGACTTGATTGAGCATATATGGGTCAATTTTACAAACGAGAGCTGATTGAACAAGACGAGCGTTTCGGTGTTCTTGTATTTTACATTTATGTTGTTTTATTGTATTTTTACTTTTATGTTGTTGTTTTCTTGTATTTTTTATTTTTATTGTTGTTTTCTTGTATTTTTAATAAGTTGTTGTTTTCTTGTATTTTTAAGTTGTTGTTGTTTTCAAATTAAACAAAAAAAGTTAATTAATTTTAATTTAGTTAGTGTCGATTTTTATTAAAATGTATATTGAATGATAATTTGATTTATTAATAAATTTAATTCACCAATTCAATAATATAGATAAAAATCAAAACATATACATAAGTTGGAAGGAGAGAGAAAATGTGGTGGGGTATAGTTAAAAGTATGAGAGAAAAATGGATGAACATGATATTTGAGTTCATAGATAAAGTTGCATTTTGGTGAAGTTCATAGCTTGAGTTCATGGTGAGGTGGAGTAGTGAGAAAGTAGGAGAGAGAGGGATGAACAAACATGATTGTGTGTTCATGGATAGCCATGCTCTTACCTCTGGTTAGGGGTGAGCAGAAAATCCGGGTACCCAGTACCGAAATCAGAATTGGTTTAGAACCGGTGGTTTCAGAACTGGAACTGGTCGAACCAATTCCAATTTCGGTTCCCAGAGTTAGGAACCGGTACCAACCAATTCAATTCCAATTTCTAACTTTTGGAAATCGGAACCGATTGGGTACCCGGTATAAATCAATAATCAAATCTTATATTACATGAGTATTCATTTTGAGGTTAATATAATTGTACTTTCTAGCTTTAGTCATGGATATAGAGAATAAGTGAAAGCTTTTAATGTGAAAATGAAGCCTCTGGTGGTTTGGTATAGTTTGGAAAAGCCACTGGTATAGTTTGGAAATGCCACTGGTATACTTTGGAAGTTACATTTGACATTGGATTCATATTATTGCTGTTTTTTTTAATGTAAATATAAATTTATTAGATTTAAAAAATACTAAATTTGAATTTTAATATTGACATGGGTATTTAGGAATCGATGGGTACCGGATGGATCCAATTCCAATTCCTAATTTCTAAGAACCCATGCAATCAATTCCAATTCCAATTTCAATTCCTAGAAATTAAAAACCGATGGATCCTATTTAAATTTTGGGTACTGCAATATCTGCGCTCACCCCTTCCTACAATGAAAATCGGCTTCAACCCCCCCTCTCCTCAACCCTTACCTCTTGTACTATGTACTCCAACTGCCACAACCAGTTTTCAAGCTTAAGCCCATACTTTCTAGGTTATGGATATCGATCTAGTCTATGTCACATCCCTCACTCTCTCTTCTTTCCCCTTCTTCCCTCTGCTACAGATATCGAAGTGGTGTAATTGATTTCAATTCAATTTCAGGTTTGTTCTGCTCTCTTTCTAAATTTTGTGAAATTTTTCCCTTTATACTTGCAATTTAACACTGTTCTACTTAATTTCTTTTGCTCCTGCAAGAACATGGACTTTAATTGGCTTTGGTGCTGTGTGAAGAACAATTAAATTGGGAATTTCAGGTACTTATACTATCTCTCAATCTCTTTAGTTAGTGTCTATTTTTTTTGGGGATGAATTTCTTTGATGAATTCTGATTACTCTTTTGTGAAATTAACCTGATGTCGTTTTTAGTATTTTAATAAAAAGAATTAGTCGATGATTTTGATCTGGTAATTGTCATATGTTAGGTGAATTCAACTTATGGATATTGACAATCGAGTTCGGTTAGTATAGGATGTTGAAGATGTGTTTTCAAATTAATAGAATTGAGGAACATAAGAGATTTGCATTTTTAGGCCAGGGGCCAAATTCTGTATACATGATCATGAGATCTACAGGTTTAGCATCTTGTTGGTTTCTTTTTCTTTTGTTCTGTGGTTATAGTTCGAAATTGGACAGTTGATTTTCTTTTCTTCCTGTTCCGATATTCTTAATTTGCAGGATGACAAAGGGTGTTGAAAAACCTGGCAAAGATGACTAAGAGGATTTCTCTAAAATCTTTGAAAGCCAGTGGGTAATTATTTGGGCTAGCTGTGTTTGAATATATATATTGACCGTTGTTTTTTTAAAAAATTATTCGGGCTAGCTGTGTTTGATTATATATAAGAGGTCGTGTAAAGATACTTTCTAATCTATCTATCTAATCTAATCTATTTCCATTCTTTGGAAACTGGAAAAGTGCTTGCTTAGAGAAGGATGAAAAAGGATTTGGAAATTTCAATCACGAATTATACGTAATGTATGCTACAAAGGGTAAACATGTGTAAAAGTTATTGTATAAAGTTTTATGAAATTATGCCATAGCAGTCAGCATCCCATCTCCTATCGTTATCGGCTACGCAAAAGAATACTATGTATCACATTTCGGGAACCTTATGCTATGCTTCACATAAAGTTATAGCTTTGTTTTGTACATCTCATAAATGATGGATTTATTGACCAGCTAGCTTGCTGTGGTTTCTTTGTTTGATAAGTCATGGAGGTATAAGTGATATTTGTAATTGTTTTCCACTAAATCTGGGTGTCTATTACCTGGCAGCCAAGTAGCAATTCAATGCCCAATGAAGATAGTACTTCTCATGTTCAAGTAGTAGTAGGTATTTTTAACCCAAAGAAAAAAGTAGTGGGTATCTAGATTTTGTATCTGGTTTGCAGATTGATTTGTCTGATAAATTTATTTATCTCTATACAGATTTGCGCTCCAATTTTACGAAGAAAATTCCTTCAATTATTTGCTTGATTGGTTTAACTTGTTGACAAACTTTCCAATATTGCCGTCAAAATTACAGGTACATTTTTGTTTCTTGGATGAGTGCTTCTAAATTCAATTACTTTTTGTGCTTTAATGGTTTTAATTTCACATACTTTTTTGAAGACCTGAGTGAAGAGTACGTTGAGTTGCAAGTATTTGAACATACCCGACATTGAATCCTGAATCACAACTTCTTTTAGGGGATGGGAACCCTAGGACTTTTATAACGCTTGGTGAGTTGTGAGCCTGTGAAGAAATGATTTACCATGGGATTATGAGCGAGGTATTTCTCTCTCTTTTCAATAGTTTTGAATTTGCAACTTAAGTATACAAACTTTGTTCTCCTCTGAGCTGGAGAGGTCGAGTCTGATGGTACATTTTTGAGTTGTATTTGATTTTGGTTCTGCTCTATTTTTTCTTTACCTTTTGTTAATACATTTCCTGGTAATATTCTCAGCCTGAACACCTTGCTCCCCTCCATTATTTGTTGCTGTTGATGTAGTGTTCGTGTCTTTGATTTTTTGGCTCATGTTTTTTACTTTGTTATCATTTTATTGTACTTAGCTATTGACTTCAGTTGCAGAGGGTTAATTTTAGGACAAATTGGCTTGTCATTTTGATTGCTTAGTAGTCGCTTGGACTGTATGATTCCGTGGTATTTCTCTCTGTCTAATTAAGTATTCTCTCTGTCTAATTATGTTTTAAATTTGTTCCTATAGGAAAGAAATAGGAGTCCTTTTGGTATAGTAGTTGGCAGGAGTGGCAAGTGTTGTCATGCGCTTTGATGTTGAGAGAAGAGCCTTTATTGCGTGTCTTTGATATAAGAAATTGGTCTCATTGTGGCATTTTATCTAGCAGTTGGTAGATATCTAAGGATACTAGCTTATTCTCAGAATTTGGAGTGTTCAGAAGGCGCACCTGAGATACAGATCAACTTGATCTTTGATAGAAAAATGTGTTCTTGTTGTTGGAAATGTTGCTGAGAGGAATCGATGGTTGGTGGCTCCGACAAGGAAGCACACGATTTGATAAGTATATTGAGTATATATGCAAATTGGAATTGCTGGAAAATAAAATAATATCATGTGGCAATATTCTGGTTTTGCATTTTTGGAAGTTCATTGACGGAGCCAAGCTGACAGTTGTAGCTTCTTGTCATTTAGTTATCTTTTACATTTCATCAAATAGGTGTTATTGTAACAATGGTATGCACACTATGCAATCGCCATAACTTGATTTTACGAATAGATGGAAAGTATCTTCACATGTCTCCATTAGCCGTTTTTATGCAAAAAGGTGGAAAGTACATGTCAGTTCATGTTACATGCTTATTATGTATGGTTATAATCTTCACCACATTGCTCAGACTTGTCTTTGTTTCTCCGGTCCGATATTAAAGGGCAAAACATTTCAAAGTTTTGCAATCACAACTTGGAAGTGAATGGCTATGGACCTATTGATAGTCTAATTTGATTTTGAGTTTGGTCCACTGTTGTTTACTAGGTTCTGATATTGAACTGGCTAGCTACAAATTTAGAAAATATGACTTATAAGTTATAAGTAACTTGGACAGGCTTTGAATTTTAGAATCGGACAGTTCTGCATAGCACCTTCTGTGATAAGGCTGTTGATTATTGTGAACACCACATTTTTTATTTGCTTTTGCTTTTGCTTATATATAGGGCATATTAATGGAGAAGGATGCCGCAACATGTATCAGGGAATTCCCTTCTTCATCAACTTCAGAGAGCTAGAATCTCACAGGTTTCAGAGGTCATGGCTGAATACTCGTACAACTTTTCAAGGGATATGCAAAGATGCAACTTCCATTGCGAGGAGTTATAAAATTGTTTAGTGTTTGAGATTAGCTGAAACTTTGTGAGATGTATAGATTATATTTTCATATTAGAGGGCGATGTAAAGGCCATTTGGGGCCCTAGGATGTGATTTTCTTCTCACTTGACTATCAATAACCATCAAAGTACCATGCTAAGTATGGCAGTCAAATATTCTGATAAACAGAGTATTGCATTTTGGGGATTTTATGAGAGAACTATGGTTGATATCATTTATGGGTGCAAACTCTTAGTTAAGAAAGAATGCGAGGGTCAAACCTCAACAAGAGATGCTTATATTAACGCACTTGGGGGGCCGAGTGCGTAGCACGCGGTCCAACAACTAGTAATAGAAATACCAACTAAAGATATAGTCTTCATGTCTTATAAGGATCTAAGCATATTCATGAGCAATTATGCATCAAGCGCTTCAACTTCTTGAATCCTTAAATAAATCTGCCATCATTGTTAGTTCAACAAAGATAAGGACACTTTGTTTGTTATCATCAAAACGAGGAACCCAACAGATGTTAAGACACCTAGACATTTTAAACCGTTTATTTTTTGTCATTATTCTCGCTTAGATGACGCGCTTCAAAATTCTCGCCTACGTGACACGACTCATTTCTCCCCAAATATATATATATATATATATATATTGATTGGACTTTCATCTACCGGGTACCCATTGATTCCTGAGTACCTAAGTCCATATTAAATTCTTTTTAATTTCAAATAACTTTATATTTTAATAATAAAAAAACATTAATAATCATATTACACGAACAAATATTAGATTTCCAAAATATAACAAACTTAAAATCGAATATAACAATCAAAATACTAAACATTATTGTAAATCAAAATTTAAATGAAGTATACAATCATTTAATGATTGATATACAAATAAAATCATTAAATCATTAAAAATTCCAAATACAATTATTTAAACCACTAATATTATTAGTATCATCATTTTTTGTTGCCAACAAAGAAAAAAGTCTCACAACTTTTTACACTGTTACCCATCCGGTTCCAGTTTTTAAAAGAGTCAGGAATTAGAATTGGAATTGGTTTGTACCGATTACTATTTTTGGGAATTGAAATTGGAATTGGTTGAACCTGTTCATTTTCAGTCCGAAATCACTGATTCCAAACCAATTCTAGTTCCGATACTGGGTACATTTTCTCCACTCAACAAGCCAAGGCCTTATTATGTAATATCGTGTTGTAAAACCGTCAAAAGTAGTATTTTTTATTTAAAATATAGAATAATAACGGTCAAAATATAACAGTACTCTCACGATTAGACCGTCTTATGTAAGTTTTTGTCTACACTTAGTAGTTGTGATTTCAACATCGACCGGGACGTGTGTGTTACAAACTCAGTGCTTGTTTACTTGCTAGTAATGCAATGCAATGCAATGCAATCCTTTTACAGAGTAAGGCTCTGTTTGATTCAACTTAATTTCACTTAAAGTAAGTTTAGTTCAGTCCAGTTCAGTGACATTAAGTTCATTTTAGTCCAGATTATTACTATTATAAAAATTATCATAAATAAAATAAATAATTATAATGATTATAATTATTATAATAATTCAGTGAAGTTCAGTTAAGTTCATTTCAGGGCAATTAAGTTCAGTTCAGTTCAGTTCAATTCAGTATCACTAAGTTCAGTTAAGTTAAGTTAAGTTCAGTTATGTGTAACTTATTTGAATCATACGGAGCCTAAATGTGGGGTAAAAAGTGAAGGAGCGGAGGAGAGTGATGAGAAAAATGGAGTTGATTGCACCATCCATTGTAATTACAAATAGAGCTGGCAAAACCCAACTCGACCCGAGATAACCGACCCGATCCGCCCGATATCCGACCCGCCCGACACTCGAAAATGTAATAATTATCATTATCCAAAACCGACCCGACCCGACTTGATCCAACCCGACACCCGACAACACCCATTCTCTGAATTGACCCGAAACCGATAACACCCGACCCGAAGTTACCTAAAACCGAAATGAACCTGAATCGACTCTACCCGAACTCTAGATATATCCGATTCGTATTGACATAATATTCAAAATGATTGAAAAAGCACTAACTGAACATACATGTAGACCTTATTATTGAAAATTTTCATATAAATTATGTTATTCATATTATTTTCGATTTTATATGCTATGAAACAAGAATTAAATTTGACCTGATGTGATCCGAAAACCGAACTAACCCGCATCCGACTTAACCGAAATCCGAACTAACCCAACCCGAGTTGACCCGTAAACCGACATCAACATAAACCCGAATCAATCCGACTCGACCCAACCCGACCCGATCACTCTTCAAACCCGATATTACCCGAACCTGTAATGACCCGAAACCGAAAGGACCCGACCCTAACCCGACCCGATCCGCCCGATTACCACCTCTAATTACAATTGCTCCACTTTAACCCATGTAATAATGATTACTACTTTGGATGGTGTAATCAATCTCACTTTTTCCATCTCCTTCCTCTCCCTCCTTTCTTTTCCACCTCGCATCCATTCTACAAGATGATTGTATTGCATTACTAGCAAGTAAACACCACCTCATCATTAATATCTTTTGTGCGTCTTTTACTCTTTAGTAACAATTTTTGAGTCATTTTCCTACAATAATTGTTTTTAGCAATTTCTCTTGATTGTCCGATTTGGGTCGGATCTACAATAATCTACTATCAGCAATATAAGCACAACAATTTCTTTGATGAAGTCTTGCTTTAAGATGACAATTGTGAGCAAGCCAGTTCATATGTATGCTTCCTTCCCTTAAAGCCAAACGAAGTCTTTTGTTTTGTTTGACCATGTTAGCTGTTAGTTAGGTTTTCACAGATTGTCTGCACCTGATTTGTTCAAAGTATTCTGCTTTTTCGACTTTATCCGTGCTACGCACTGAGGACCAATTTATCACTATATTTTTTTGTTTAAACTAATTTATGGATTTTTTACAATTATATATAGATAAATAATAATGAAAAATAGTGATTGGTCGAAATTTTACACATATCTTACCACTCATCATTCTCCTATTAAAAAAAATAGAATAATATCTATCACTTGCTTGTCACTTAACTTGCAATTGTACATCATATATATATATATAATTGAAAAAAATTGTCACTCCAAAAGTGACCCATGTCATTTTATTTAAGCGTATCCTCACAAATTTTATGTCTAATATGTGTTTATACAGTCATATAAAACTTAATTAAATATTTAACGCTTGTCATATTAACGACGATCATCCCCACAAATAATCAATCATTTTCACGTATAGCCACTGATATATTTTTTTTCAATAAACAACCATCGTTTTGATCAGACTGTCCCTTAATGTATAGTATTTCACTAATTTCAATTTAAAAGTTTAAAAACTAATCTTCTTTCAATTGGCAAAAAATAGCGACAACTCACCATCTAGAAAAAGGGGTAATGGTAAATAATTCATCTAAATGTGACATTTGTACGTTACCTGTGCTTACTCCACAAAATTAGTCGCATGTTAATTGTTACGTAACCTGTGCTTATCACCGCAAATATTAGTCAAACATCACATACCATGTAATACCCACAACTATATTATAACTTGCAAATGATGACTTTATATGTCCCTTGTCACATTACATGCGCTTTTCGTGTATAATTAGGCAAATACATATTAGTCAGATGTTCGTTGTCACATGACCTACTCTTATCGCCGCAAATATTAGTCAAATATCACCTACCACGTAATACCCCCAATATATAATAGCATCGATATGATGACTCTATATGTGACCATTATCACATTACACGCGCTTATCCCCAAAAATTAGGCAAATATATATTGCCATGCATGTCAAAATATTCTTTTTGTCTACAATTACAAAACTCAATAAAAGTGGTTAATTAAGTGCACTCATACTTATAAATATTTAATTTAATAAAATTAATGACCCAATATAGTATTTACTTTAAAAAGGGGTCAAGTATTAAATAAAGAATTTTATTATGATATTTAATACATTAAATTAAATATCATCATAAATACCATATGACAAAATAAAAAGGAAAAAGAAAAAAAAATCCAATAACCAATAAGAATCTGACACATGTCACACAAGCGGCGCTCTTACCCAAATATATATATATATATATATATATATATATATATATATATATATATATATATATATATATATATATATATATATACACTAGTGATATTCTTTATAAAAAAAATTGTGTTCATATAAAAAAATTTATATTTTTGTAATTCCTTCAATTAAATAAATACGATGGGATATCACATCTTTTCACTTTCTACTTTCATGTCTAGGTTTTTTTTTACCAATAAGAAATACTCATTCAGATAGTATGATATACATCATTTGTGCAAATAAACAGCACACTATAGCACAATTTTTCTCATAAAAGTTATAATGAATATTGGGTAATGCATTATTTCGAATAAAGAATAGATATTGATAACTTCTCTTTTTTTTCACTTTGATAGACATTCTATTAACATAAACCTGGCCTATAAATCACTCACAAATATAGCCAAATACACACATATACAAATAAAACATATATAATACTCAATAAAATTAAAAAAAAAAACACACTCGTGCATCAGACCTCTAATACACCATTGATCATCAAAACCTTATGTTTGATAAAGTGTCCGAGAACCTATTTGAGCATACTCCTATTTACGGTTGCTCAAGCATCGGCAAATTGATTCTCAAATATTTATTCTCAAATGCTTATTATTTCATTATATGAAATCTTTTAACTTAGTTCATCATATTGTCATGTTTTTACTATATGTCTGATAATTGGACATCCAGATAAATTTTGCTACTCCATCTTTCTCATACTATTAACCTATTTATTTATTGTATTTAAAATAGTTTTGTAGTGTTGTTCGATCTTCATTGCGATGATTCAAACTATAATAATTTTTTTCTATTGGAACAAAAACATCTGAATTTTTTTCCTCATTTTTTATTCGTACTATTTTAATATGATTAAATGGAGATAATATAACACGTGATCGTGACTCAATAAAAAATCTAGTTCTCCATCTTCTCATACTCTATTAGCTAGCTATAATCACTGTGTATCCAAGTACCACAAATGTATAAGCTTGAGCATCATAATTGTCTAGTGCTAGTATACACGTACATGTTTGAATTTGTCTAGTATGCATTTTGTCCAAATACGTTGAAAGGATACTTGCATTAAAAATGTACATTGAATCAAATCAACTTGTACCAAGATGCTTAAATGCAATGCGTGAATACATTAAACCATGTGTGAACACATTAAACCATTTAATTTGCTTATTTGCTTACGTGTCACATAGTAGAGGTAACTTAGCTTACATGGCATGCTTATGTGTCAGTCTAGCATGTAACAACATTCACTTATATATTAGATTTCCTCACTGAACTAATTATTATTAGCTTCGGAAAAACAGGAATAATTAGCCCCAAGAGAACAATGTTTAGTGTATACTAATTATACGTGCATATCCATGGCGCAATCATAAAAGACGGATCTATTCAGATATACCAGAGGTTGCGAACAAGGAGTCTGGGTTTAAATTTTAATTATTATATCGTACACATCTCGCAACTGACTTTCTCCATAAACATCTAGGGCATATTTCATGGGGCGAAGAGATCGAGCGTATCAATTAATTCCTTTTTTATTTTTCTCAAATATAAATATACACTTTTGGAGTATTACAATTGAATAACATAACTTTTTTCTGGAATTAAAAGGATACTCTGTTAACTTAAAGCTACTATATATAGCATCTACGATAGAATCAAGAGGATCACCAGGGATTGAATCTCTTGATCACTTGTGGCTGGGATATTACAATAATGTTTCACGGAACTCCTACGTGTATATACGTATAATATTACACCAAGCTTCCAAATCCTCCTGATCTCATCTCTACAAAATTAGGTATTGGATTCTTGTAGACAAATTCTCAATAGATTTTTAAGGCTTTGTTTGGTTCAACTAAGATTAATTACCTAAAGGAAGTTATGGTTTTTTGGATGAGTTGGAACTAAATTCCCTTGCTTTTTTCCTAGGAAGTTGGAATATCAACATTTGGTTTATTAAATTGTTGCAAAAAAAAAGTAAGCAATTAAAAGACTGACAAAAAAAATTATCTAACCTGCCAAGGCATATAATCAACTCTTACAACAGTTAGAAAATAAACTTTATAACTAAATTGTGATTGTTGGGTGGGTAAGCAAAGGAAGTTGAACTGACCTAGGGATCCCTAGGTCAGCAACTTCCTTTATGGCATTGTAAGTAGTATTTGCAATATAAGTTCAA
The DNA here is from genome assembly GCA_038025085.1 of Tetragonia tetragonoides. NCBI lineage: Eukaryota > Viridiplantae > Streptophyta > Magnoliopsida > Caryophyllales > Aizoaceae > Tetragonia > Tetragonia tetragonoides. The sequence continues at coordinate 13,730,081 of CM076146.1, read as the reverse complement.
CTTCCTTTTCAACTTTTTGATTCTTCCAAACCAAACATAGGAAGTCCATCACTTCCTTGGATCTCCTATTTCCCATGGTTCACTTATAGTGAAACAAACAAAGCCTAAGTTTACCAATCAAAGGGTATTTTTCAAAACAACTCCATCATCAATCACAAACAAATGTATTGATTGCAACATATCTAAGTCAAACCAAGTAAAATGAACCTGGGATATACAACACTAGATTTTTTTAATTTGTAACAAAATATATTAAAAAGAGTAGTGAATATATCTTATTAATACTCATTCATTTTTAAATAAATTTGATTTAACATTTCATTTTCGTGTAAAATTAAGAGTTAGCTCCAGTGGATAGGAGTACCGTACGGTCTTACAAGTGAGTTGAAGTTTCAATTCTTCCCAATCTTTGTTAAGACAGAAATTAAAACTGATCATGTAAGTGTCTCATATTGGAAAAATGTGAGAGAGGCAAAGAAGAGGCTAGCATTAATGCACCTAACCAATTGATTTTAAGATGGAATTACATTAGCCTTGTGTACACGTACTTCTACCTTTCCTTAATTAGCTTAATGTGCATGTCGCTAGACAATCCACATAGAGCATGACATGGGCGGATCCAGCCCTTTGGATTGGGGGCTAGCTAACAGCCCCAACCAAGTTTTCGAAAATTAGGGATAATTATAAAAGAAAATTGAGATTTTTCCCTATTAAAAGTTTAATTGTTTTCCGATTACTGCCCTTTGCCCCCAACAAAAATCAGTTCTGCATTCGCCACTGGAGCATGATGAACCCCAAAATGAGGATATTGACCAACCTCTAAATTGTTAAGTTGTACTCCATGGAGTAAGGAACTTACATTTAACATAAATTTATGCACAATTTTGAAGTACCTCCTATGCCATGCATGAAACTAGATTCCTCTTGTCTTTTTGGACTCCTAATTTATTAATTTGTTTGTTATTTTTGTATTCATCATGTGCCCTCATTTATCCTTTCTTGTCTAAAACAGCTTTCCATCGAGCTTTGTATATGATGGTACTATTAGCTGTGTTACCCTAATTCCCGCCATTCATTATTATGGCTCTACGTTTTCCTCTATGGAAATCAGAGTATATATTTTGTTTAAAGCAAATTAAAGGTTAGTTACACTTGTTCTTATTTAGGAGCATAACAAAGCTTAAATATACCCAGCACCGTTCCAGATATTTTAGGGGTCCTAGCGCGAAATGAAAATAAGGGCCCCTAAGATATCAATAACTTGTTTTAAAGTTTAAATATTAACCATAAATTTATAAAAAAAGGTATAAATATATACAAATTAAAAATACTCTTTTATTAAGACTGAAAAGTGAAAACCATTGAGCCACACATTCGCATGTTTTTATAATGCAACCGTCAATATATAAATAAACTCCTAAGTTTATGGGCCCCTTTTAACGATGGACCCTAAGCGGTCGCACCTCTTGCCTACCCCTCTAAGACGCCCCTAAATATACCCACATTTCGGCTCATAGCCCTCACTTTTATTTGTTGGCAGAGTTATCATCTCATCACATGCATGCATCTTACATAATAATAATATCCCTCAAAACAAGGATTTGCCATTGTCTTTACGTTAAATGAGGGTATTTTAATTTTGGTTTTGTTTTTCCAAATAATTCTCATCTATTTATTTATTTAGTTATCATGATTCATGCATACGCAAATTTATTTATTTCTTCTTTTACTTAATCGAACAAGCCTTGTTTCATTAGAAGGTTACGTTTCGTGTTTTTTTTATTTTTATACAAGTTAACAGCCAAGAAACCCATAGGCATTACTCTTAGAGATGTGTAATGGATAAATTCCAAGTGTTTGCAATAATGTACTTCAAACTACACACACCAGGCAAGGTAACAAGATAAACTTGCAGATAGGCTCAACTAAGAAGCTTATTAGATATCCACCCGCCTCTCTTTTTTCGCTCTTCCTCCTCAAAAAAAAACTTAACTCCTTTGAGTTTAATTTGAGGGGCTAACATTAGCGATTTTTCGCTAATGGTAAGCCCAATTCCTTTTATTTCGTTGTTTTGTTCAGTATTTTAGTTTCGTTATGTCAAATAATATCAGTCTCTCCACCCGTGAGAGTTAGTTTCTCTGAATAATTGAGTCTGAATATCTCTCACATTTTGAGAGTACAGTTAATTTTGTGCTTCGTCGTTCGTATGGTACTTTGGCGGATCTGTTCTATCAAGAGGTGATATATGATGTCGGACAAAGCATTTAAATGTATAGCAAAGTCTTCTGGGAAGAAGTTGTAATATGGAAAACATCGATTAAATGAAAGTCGTTCAAGATTGTTGAATCTCTAGTGCTACATAACTTTTACATTCGAATGTATTCTCATGCTTTAAATCACTTTCTTTTTCAATTCAATCCGTTGTGTAGGTGTAGTACGACTTTCAATAAATGAAATTCATTTTTCCCTTAAGAAAAAAGGAAAAAAAAAAAGAGAAGCCTGATTGGTAGATTTTCCCCTTCAGAAAAAAAAAGAAAAAAAGAAGACAATGGTAGATTATTTTTTTTTGGTAGGAATGTGAACTTTTAATTAAATCCCAACGCTGGGTAAAATAGGTCCAGTAGGCCTAGCCATATTACAACGCAATTTGTCTGATTGAAAAACATTCATACAACTTAAATGGGGGCCATTGCACAAAATGAAATCTTGGAAGCTCATCTCTTTCCTCGCCCATTTAGCCATGTTGTCAGCAGCTCCATTAGTTGCCCTCAGTTGGTAAAGCATCTCGATATATCTCTGCTTCTGCATCAATTCCATGCATTCGAGGACTACATGGGTTAACAAATGCACAGGTTGCCCCTCAAACTTTAGCATGTTTATTGCTTTGAGAGAGTCTGATGCAATGATGATTCTATTCCATCTTTTGTCCTTCACCCATGAGAGAGCCTCTCTGATACTCAGTAATATGCATGTAGTATGCATCCGTGGCCTTGGTTTTGAACATGATTCCTCCTTTCCAGTTCCCATTGATGTCCTGCAAAGACCTGCACAGCCTGCTTCTCTATTTTTGGCAGTAAAGGAGGCATCTATGTTAATCAAGAAGGAGCCAGGTGGTGGTGGATTCCATTAGGAAGCTATCCCTGAGTCAGTATTATGCTGTACTTTAGATTGTGAGGGTGTAATGGTGATATTTGTGGTGATAGTTGTGGTGCTAGAGGTGAATACCTCCCAAATTAAATTGAGTATCTTTCTTTTAATTACAGGAGGTGGAACATCCTGTTTATTGAAAATAATTTAGATTCTATTTTTCCAGATCTCCCAAGCAGCTATGGGGAAAATAATGTGCCGGGGGGGAATTGGACGTGCAAATCCTACTTGACTCTTTAATGTTATCCTGGATCCAGATTTCAAGTGAGATAGAGAAGAAGGTTGCAAGAATGTCAAAAAGCTCCCAGACTTCACTAGTTTTAGGGCAATCCCTAAGTACATGAACAGTGTCTTCAACCAGGCCCACACAAACATCACAACAGGGGCTATCTACACACCTCCTATGGAAGAGAGTAAGCTTATGGGCAAGTCTGTCCCTAAAAGCAAGCTAATAGATGAAGAACTTGATTTTTGGCAAACTCCTAATTTTCCAAATGAACTCCCCTTTTGCAGGACCAAAACTATGATTAGGGTAGATATTAAATACCTCATTTAGGTAGGCCTCAGAAATGGAGAACTTCCCATCAAAGGTGAATTTTCTAACCTCCTTATCACAGTAGGTCTTTTTAGGTTTTGGAATAGCTAGAATCCCATCAAAGATTTCCTTAGGAAGGGAGAATGAGAGCTTTCCCAGATTCCAGCTTCCCTCACTAATACAGTCAGCTAGAGTGAGCCTTTGTTCCAATTCTGTTAGGGGCCCATAAAATCTATCTCTAATACTTCCTCCAGTAGTCCAAATAGAGTCCCATAAGGAGATGGACTAATTCACATAAGACTTCTTGGAATAGATCCCAACCTTCCCCCATATCCTGTCAGATATGTGATCCCCTATGGAAGGGGATAGATAGGTTTCTATTATAGACATACTTACCAAGAAGGGTTTTTGCAAGGAGGGAATTAGGCTGACTAAAGACCTTCCAGCACAACTTAGCCATAAGAGCCACATTCAGCTGTTTATTGCACCTAAGGCCCAAGCCCCCAATGTCCTTGGGGACACAACAATCTTTCCAAACCACCAGATGCACCTTCTCGCTATCCTCAGAGTCACCCCACAAAAACTTACATGCAATGCTGTCAATCTCTTTTAAAACATATGCAGGCAGATGAAGACAATGCATGAAGTAGCTGGGTATTGAGTTGATAGTAGCATGAATGAGCACAGTTATACCATCCTTGGGCAGAAATTTAGTCTTCCAAGAGGCAAGTTTGGATTTATCCTTTTGAACAATAAAATTCAATTGTCTTTTGGAGGGCCTTTTCTCAGTTAGAGGAAGGCCCAAATACACCCCCAGATCCATATCCTCTTTTATCCCAAAAGCCTTCTCAAAACTAGCTCTGATGCTAGGATCAGTGTTCTTAGAGTATCATTATTAATCTTCTGGCCAGATCTATCATAGAAGAGGTCAAGACTACTCATGACAGCCTCAAGAGTGCTCTCATTAGCCTCCTCAAAACGTATCAAGTCATCATAAAACATAAGGTGGGATATGGCAGGGCCATTCTTACTCACCATGGAAGAAGACCAGCTCCCTCCTCACAGGCATTATGTATAAGCTTTGACAGATACTCCATGCAGAGGATGAAGATGTAGGGGGGAATTGGATCCCCCTGCCTAACGCCTCTGCTAGGGAGGAAGCTATCAATAGCCACGCCATTGAAAAAAACAGAGGTGGACACAGAGGAAATGCGATTCATAATAAGCTTGACAGATTTCTCAGAGAAGTTAAAGGAGAACAAGACATTTTTTATAAAGTCTCATTACATCCTATCATAAGTCTTCTCCAATTCAATCTTCAAAGCAAAGAACCCCTTTTTCCCCCTTCTCTTATGCATACTATTTAATATTTCAGAAGCAACCACATAGTTTACATCAGACCCCCCTACCTTGTGTGAAACTATTCTGATTTGGGAAAATGATTCTGCTAAGCCAAGGTCTGAGCCTAATCACCAGGATTTTTGTGATAATTTTGTAGATTCTGTTGCAGAGACTGATAGGTCTTAACTGTTTGACAGTTTCTGGGCAATCCACATTTGGGATAAGGCCAATAGTAGTCTCATTAACAAAGGTTGGGATTAGTCCAGAAGAGAATACACCCCAAACAAAATTACACACATCATCCATGATAAGCTCCCAATTCTTCTGGGCAAAGAAAGGATAAAAGCCATCTTGCCCAGGTGTTTTGAATGGAGCCACACTAAAAACAACCTTCTTGATTTCACAGGTCTATGGTCTCATTAGCCGCATGGGAACAATCATGAGTCCATGTTGACATTAGCCACTATCTCAGTTTGGAACAGCATCAAGAAAAAGTTTTTAATAAATTCTTTCAAAGCATCAGGATCAGAGACTTCATTCCCCACATATCCCTCAAGGTTAAGATTCTGTTATCCTTTCTTTTAAAAAGAACAGAGTGATGATAAAAACTAGTGTTTATATCTCCCCGACTAATCCAATTAACTCTAACTCTCATAATCAAGAATAATTCCTCCTGGTCAAGGATTTAATTTAGATAAGAGGTTAAACTGTCCTCCAGATCATGGAGAAAGTCAGAGTCTGGATGGATGCAGATTTTCCTCTGGACTCCTTCAAGTCTTTTCATTAAGTTTCTTTTCCTTTTAAAGACATTTCCAAATTTATTTTTAGCCCACTTGCCAATTTTTTCCCCAATAAGCCCAGTTTCAGCTCAATAGGGAGCACAAAGCTACTCCAATCTACATCAATCAAACTCTTGAATTCTGGATCCAGGCACCACATGGCCGGTTTCAAGCGTTAAGGGTTTTTCAATAGGCTTAGCTGAATTAATGGTCAGTTTGAGAAGAATTGGGCAATGGTCAGAGGAAGGTCTAGGAGAATGTGAGAGGTTTGACTCGAGGAAAGCAGCCAACCATTCAGCATTAATCTAAGCCCTGTCCAATCTTTCCATAATCAACTTTTTCCTCCTTTTGTTAGTCTAAGTAAACTTGGACCCAGAAAACCCTAAATCTTCCAATTTGCAATCAGACATGGTATCCTCAAACAACTTTAATCTAGTCATATTTATAGGTCTCCCCCCTATCTTTTCTAGTTGAGCAATTATCTCATTAAAATCCAAAGGACAACCCAGGGTAAATTCCACAAATTACTAACAATCAACAAATCATCACAAAGATATTTTCTGAACCGAAATTTAGGAGTAGCATACACAAAAGTTAACATAAATGACAATTTTGTTTTTTAAATTTTACCTGCACAATCCCCAGGATGCTTTGGTTGCCTTTCTTGACGATGTTAATGTGGACTCGTGAGGAGTTCCATATTAGAAGAAAACCTCCAGTGAAACCTAGTGGCTTCACAACTTCGAACTCATCAAACGAAAGAGATCTAACAATCTTTACAGTATTTTTCAACCCTACTCTCGTTTTAGAGATGCACAGAATATCAGGTTTGTGGCGATGGATAAGGTGGATCATGTGAAGTTTAAAGGATGGCCTAGCAATTCCACTTGCATTCCAGAACAGGGTGTCACGCCTAGAAATTTTGTGTTTTGATTACAGCTTTTCACGAGTTGCATGTTTAAGCATTGCATGCTGCATTGCTGATCGACTTAGATCACGATCGTATTACTCGTATTGCATTTGTCATAGTCCTAAAATCGTTTTATACCTTCAGATGGGTAAACCTCGTTTTGATTTGAGAAGTAATTACTTCATGTTTCAAGTTTCGGGATGAAACTTCTTTTAAGGAGGGTAAAATGTGATACTCCCAATATTTTCCATTATTATTATATCGATTTATAATTCTTTTATAAATGGTTTCGGAGATTTTAATCATATATATTCAGTGATTCGATTTACTCAATTAAAGCCATAATAATATTATTTATTACAATGGGAATTTCGTGATTTAAATTTATCAAAGTGGGGAGTTTAATTAAATTGTTTTATGTATGAATAAGGGTTATTCATATTGTTTTATGTAGCTTTAATTAGCATTTAAATCAGAAAATTATTCCTAAACCTAGTAGAGTTGACTTTGGTTGACTGGAAGCTTAATGTGAGGAAATTCACCAGTTTGCAAAACTGAACCAATTCTCACAATTTTCTCTCTCTTCCTCACGGCGCTTTCTCCTCTCTCTCTCTCACACTCAACCGACCTCTCTCTCTCTCTCTCTCTCTCTCTCTCTCTCTCTCTCTCTCTCTCTCTCTCTCTCTCTCGGTCACGCAAGTCGCTTGACCACATGGGCCACTGTCGCCGTTGAGCCTCCTCTTCTCTCTCCCTCTTTCTTTCTCTCTCTTTCTCCTTCTCTCTCGTGCTCTATCTGTTTTTCTCTCGCCCCTCTCTCCTCTGGTTGCGCACAACCGCACCACCATGGCACCGCCAGGGCGCCTCCTGGGCAGTCGCCGGTGATGGCCGACGTGGCCTCCCCCTCCCCCCTCTCTCTCTCTCTCTCTCTCTCTCTCTCTCTCTCTCTCTCTCTCTCGCTAGTTTTCTCTCTCCTCTGCCGCTGGTCGTCGGCAAGCCACCACAGCGGGCCATGGTGGTCGGTGGGTGGTGGTGATGGTGATAGGTCCGACCATGGGTCCCCTTGTAGATGACTGTGGTCGAGACTTGCACAATAAGTGAGGGTTACGATTTTTAATTTTCGTAATTTAATTAATTCGATTTTCATCAGTTTTTATTTAATTATTTTTATTTTTCTGCACTCGTTTGGAACCCAAATCCGAATTTTCAAAAGCCTAGATTGATTGAAATAAATCAAGAAATTTAAATATAATATTAGATTAATATTTTTCTACTGTTTAGATTTTCATATTTACTAATTATTTTTCGGTAATTGTATTTAATTAGGACCTAACGGACAAGCGCGATCGGGTCGTGATTTGGAAGCTTACATTTTGTTAAATAAATATAATATTAGATTAATATTTTTCTATTGTTTAGATTTTCGTAATTACTGATTATGTTTCGTTAATTGTATTTAATTAGGACCTAACGGACAAGCGCAACCGGGTCGTGATTTGGAAGCTTAGATTCTGTCAAGTGAGTGTTTGTTAGATAAGCGATTGTGCCTACCTCCTTCCAAAACCCATAAAAAGGTTTTGACTTGTTATGTGCTAAATGCATAATTGTTGTGAATTTAATATGTAAAGCATGATTAAATTATATCGTCGTTTATTGTGAGAATTAAATTATATTCTTCGCTTTAATTATGAATTATAATGAACATGTTGATTTTATGAAGTTTCGTCAATTAATTAGCTCATATGCTAATTAATGAATAAGTTTTGTGATGGAGATTATTAGTATTATTATGCCATATTATATGTGCTAAATGGAATGGGTTATTATTGAGTGCTAATGAGCACTTATTATACTTTGTTGGATGTATTTGTTGAATGTGAAATTTTGGATATCATGTTTTACTGCTGAAGTGCTCTCGAAATTTCATTAGACATATATCAAACATGATCATTCGTCGTATGCATAAATGTCATTAACGTCGTTATTTACAATTCATTGTCATAAGCATGAAATGAAGTAGTGAATCGTGATCTCATTGTACCACTAAATCAACCAATGTAAATTATGTGAATTGAATTGTAAATGAGAATAAGACTCATAATAGATCCCTAGGAGTAGTCGAGGAATCGAGACTATATCTAATTGATGTAGTCTAGGGATGCGTGATTCCAAAGTTACTTATGGACACCTCGTAGCGTGTTTGGGATAGATCATTCCCCATTTGTTAAATCTCTACGTATCGATTATTATGTTATAGATAGTGTGAATATACACTATAGTAAAGTCCATGGCATGTCAGTATCAATCGATGAACAGTATGGGTAATCGTTATTCTATTCGCTCTCTTATTACTCTAATCAAGATGGATTGTCTGTTTGTGTTCAACTGATCACTAAGCAAGAATTGCATGTAATTGAATGTCGATTTTGCTTGTGCTTGAATGTGTGATTACTTGTGCATGGAAATGAATTTCAATGATTCTTCTAAAACCCATGTAAGGTTTCCGAAAGTGTTTTTACTTGGTATGGACGACGTTTATCAGTTTATCTAATTTTTGTTTCTTTTGTTTCTTCTCTTTTCTTTTGTACCTTGTTTCCGTCACGGAAACCAAAGTGCAGGTGTTGCTGAGTGAGGACGTGTAGCCTTGGAGATTAGATGTGGGCTTGTTCTCTAGAGTGTTTATTTCGTTAAGTTTGTGGGATTTTGGTTTGTTCCCTTGAAGGCAAAGTTGTAATAACTTTATAATGGACTTAAGTTCACTTTATAGACAACTCTGATAATAATGTTTTAATTCGTTTTAGTTTGTTTAGTTTGCTCCCTTTTGATACCTAGATTTTCTTTCTACTTAGCATTTATTCCTTAACGATAAATGTTGCAGTAGCATCCCTCGAGTTTCGAACGGTTCAGTGGCGTCGAGTCATGTATAATGACGTCGATAGTTCCCAGGAAATCTTTGTTAATTCGGGGGTGTTACACAAGGTCGTCATGGATTTAATGATTTGTGGTGTGTTCTGAAGCACCATCCGTGCTTCCTGATCTCTTGCTTCGCTTCCGGAGAGGAAGACATTTTTGCCTGTCATAGTACTGAATAAGTTGTCGTCCATGCACTGAAATTGAACGGTTGAGATTCTTGCGAACACCTTTGGTAACACCCCATTTTCGTGATGATCCTCCACGTCTGGTAGATCTTTCCAACTGAAATAGAGCCTAATCTGTTGGTGTGCTTTCACAGTTTGCGCCATCATTAGCTCATTTGAGAAGCTCCTTATTAGTTTGAACTGGAGGAAACCGCAGCTCAACAAACAATTTCTTCTCGATGGAGGGAGCATCGGTCCCGGATCTATTATATTGTCGAGGCCTAGTGGGCATGCTAGATCTGGCCTGCCCATCTTTTGGGTGGTTATTATCCACTCGATGAATTTGAGGACTCCTTTGTGTAGCCTTCTGAGATCTGAGAGCATAGATATGTGCGCTGGCACAATCTGACCTTCTCTAAAGAACATTTTCATGTCCTTTAGGTAAAGAGGAACCTCCGTGGGGTTGAGCAAGATCTCCCTTTTCGTCTCCGGGCTGACTGGGGTCCAGATCGATCCCAAGAGGAAGGTTACTACTAGCAAGGAGAATTCCATTGCCGTGATGTTTACCGGCTCAAAATCCTCCGGCACTTCGATCTCTGTGAAGAAGTTTCGGTTGGAAAAAGGCCTGAAAGGAGGCATCGATATCAGATCGGACGGGCGGGTACCTAGAATCATCTGGATCCCTCGTGGAGGCCTTTCGGAAGAGGAGCAAAAGGAGGATCTCTCCACCCAAATCGATTGAGAGGGGGAGTTTGGGGGAGTTGACATAGGAGAGAGATCCATCTCCATTTGATATTGTTCAGTCCATATCGAGTGTAACGCGTGTCCTCGGATTCACAATCAAAGCTCAAATCAAGCTTTAAATTTCCAAAAACATTCAGATCGAGCTTTAAGTCTTCGAAATCAACTACAAATTAAGCTCGAAACCCTAAAACTCGATCTCACCGGAAATCTCCATGGAAGACAGTCAGGGAATGAGATGGAGAAAGTGAGCGGATCTCGCCGGAGTTCTTGTTGCCATTAATGGCGATAATCAGAGGAGAGAGAGGAAACTGAGAGAGAGAGAGATAGAGAGAGAGAGAGAGAGAGAGAGAGAGAGAGAGAGAGAGTAGTGACGGAGCTGATGAGAGAGAGAGGGCGTATGTGTGTGAGACCTCGCCGGAGCTTCACCGGATAATGAGGGATAGAGAGGCGGTGAGGAAAGAGAGAGACAGTGAGGAGAGAGAGTATCGCCGGCGGCAATGGCGGACGGGAGAGATGATCGTCGGGGAGTAGAGAGAGCGAAGAGAGAGAGAGCGAAGAGAGAGAGAGAGTGAAGTGAGGAAAGAGATGGGGCTGGGTGGGTTTCTTCGGGTTTGTGTGTCTTATATGTTGAACGCGAATTCACGATTTTACCCTTTTCTTTTTAATTAATGACCAGCGCGTCCTAATTGTATAGGATTAGATCTGGGCTGTCGATTTCAGAATCTCATTATCTCACCATATTTGCTCTCATTATCTCACCATAAGTAGTGCTCTCATTTGAGCCCGATCCATATATATATATAAGCCCTATTATACTCCCTATCTAATTGGGAGGTTTCATAAGCAAAAATGAATTTAAGATATACTTTGCTTTTGAAAACAGTGATTTAGGGTGCGTTTGATAGAGCTGAACTTACTAGACTTGAACTGAACTGAACTGAATTCAACATCACTAAATTGGACACTATTGAACTGAACTGGACATAACTGAACTGAATTGAACACAACTTGATATGTGAGACAAATAGTATGTTTCTGAACTCAGCACCAGTGAACTGAACTGAACATCATTTAACTGAGATTGAAATCACTGAATTGAACTGAACTGAACTGACCGTATAAGCTCTATCAAACACACCCTTAGTGTACTCCCTCTGATATTGTAAGTCACAAATTTCAAAGTGGACAATTAAATTGGGTTGGAGGAAGTATATAAGTCACAATTTTTGAACTAATGGTTCATAACTAAAGCGAAGTAGGATCTTTCTCTTTTTGTTGTTGTTGTTGTGTGTGCTTGTAATATGATAAATTGACAGAGAAAAATTCTGAATCTGTATATATTGAATAACAGAGATACAACATATATATAGCCACTACCTTGGGCTGCAAGTACAGAGATATATTCCTAATCTAACTCTAAGTACAGGAGGAGATATATACGTAATCTAACTCTAACATATACAAAAGAAATATTTCCATAATTCACATTATCTCCTAATATAATCATATTCCCAATACTCCCCCTCAAGTTGGAGCGTGAAGATCTCGAACGCCCAACTTGCATAGGAGATACTGAAATTGTTGACGGCCAAGCGCTTTTGTGAGAATATCTGCTAACTGCTCGGTTGTACGAACATGACTGGCAACAACGCAACCAGATTGAATTTCATCCCGAACGAAGTGACAATCAACCTCAATACGTTTTCTTCGCTCATGAAAGACGGGATTGGCACTAATATGGAGAGCATCCTGATTATCGCAAAAGAGTCGCATAGGGCGAGAATGATGAATGCCAAGATCTTGTAAAATTTTCTTTACCATTTAAGCTTACAACATGTAGTGGCCATAGAACGATACTCAGCTTCTGCCGAGGAGCGAGAGACAATACGTTGCTTTTTGGTCTTCTAGGAAATAGGAGACGAACCTAGACGAACAAAGTAACCAGTTAACGATCGACGAGTCATCGAACAACTAGCCCAGTATGATTCACAATAAGCGGACAATTGAAGATCACAATCAGAACGAAGAAAAATTCCTTGACCAGGATTACCCTTAAGGTAGCGAACCACGCGGAGAGCCGCCTCCCAATGCTTGTCGTGTGGGAAATGCATAAATTGAGCAAGAATGTGGACACAATATGACAATTCAGGACGGGTGATGACAAGATAGTTCAAACGACCGACAACACGATAATATTGCTCCGGATCTGTGTACTTGGGACCGTCTGCAAGACCGAACTGATGACGTTGCTCAAGTGGAAACGTAACCGGTTTGGAGCCCAAAAGACCAACTTCAGAAATAATATCCAAGGCATATTTGCGTTGACATAAAAACATACCCTCGGGATTACGAGTAACCTCAATGCCAAGAAAATACTTAAGAACACCCAAGTCCTTCATGTGAAAACACGAACTAAGATATGTTTTAAAGTTGGCAATAGTTGTAGAACTGTTCCCTGTAATAATTAGATCATCAACATACACAAGAACATTCAACGTGACACCACGCATATTATATGTAAAAAGAGAGTAATCGGCATAGGACTGAACAAATCCACATTGTGTCAATGCCGCTGATAATTTAGAAAACCAACACCTGGGAGATTGATGGAGCCCATATAATGATTTGCGGAGGCGACACACCTTGCCCGGGAAGGAGTTGGAAAAACCCGAAGGCAACCGCATATACACTTCTTCTTCTAAATCATCGTGAAGAAAGGCACTGTGAACATCCATTTGGTGAACCTCCCAGTTACAAGCCACGGCCGCTGCAAGAAAAGTATGAACAGTAGTCATCTTTGTGTACCACCCCCGAATTCGCAACAATTTCCTGGGAACTATCAACGTCGCTGACGCGACTCGACACTGCTGAACTGTCCCGAACCCGAGGGGCGTCACTGCAACATTTATCACTAAGGAGTAAATGCTAAGCAGAAAGAAAGACTAGGCATAAAAAGGAGCTTCTAAGGAAACTAAACAATCTAAAACAGTTAATATCAGAGTTGTCTATATAGTGAGCTAAAACCATTAAACCAATTTATTACAACTTGCCTTCAAAGGGCTAAATCCAATAAAAATCCCAACGATCTAATCTGAACAGAAACAAATCTAAAAACCGTCGCCAACTCTACCTTCCAAGTTGTACGTCCTCAATCAACTAAATCTGCACTTTGGTTTCCGTGACGGAAACAAAATACAGAAGAAATGAAAAGAAACAAAAGAGAAACAAAAATCAGATAAACTGAATAAACGTCATCCATACCCAGTAAAAACATTACGCATACCTTAGCTGAGGTTTTAGAAGAATCATTGAAATTCATTTGCATACGCACATAAGCATATAATCAAGCATACACATAACAACATTCTTGTACATACAATTCTTTTATAGTGATCATACGAAATACGACATAGACAATTCGTCTTGATTAGAGAGATGTAAGAGAGCGAATAGAACAACGATTACCCATACTATTCATCGAAGATACAATCACGCCATAGACTTAATGACTCTAGTGTGCACACTACCTCTTGTACAATTACACGAGCCTAGAGGACTTAATAAATGGGAAATGATCCGTCCCAGACACACTGTGAGGTGTCCATAAGTAACTTGGAAATCACTCACCCCTTTAACTACACCATTAGGTGTAATCCCGATTGCTCGACTACTCCTATGAATGTATTAGGAGTCTTACTCTCATTTAATTCAATTCACATAATTTGTATTGGTAGACATATTGGTACTACGAGACCACGACTTACTAATTCATTTCATGCTCTTCACAGTGAATAGTAAATAACGACGATAATGATAATTCAATAAGATGAGAATTAAACATGTTTTAATTCAATAACGATGATAATTCAATAATGACGACAAGTAATGTCTAGCACAATTTCGGCAGCACTTCGGCAGGGTAATATGATATCCAAAAATTCATCAATCATTCAAGACATTCAACGATAAAAGATAGGTGCTCACTAGCACTCAATAATACCCATACCAATTAGCACTTATTTAATAGCATAATAATACTAATAATTCACCATTCAACAATTGTCCAATAATCATCATATGGACTAATTAATTCCCAAAACATGCTAACATCAACATGCTAATTATAATTCATATTTACAGTAGCAAACATGCTTAAGAAATCTCATAATAACGACGATATAATTTAATCATGCTTTGCATATTAAATTCTCAACAAAATTCCCAATTAGCACATAACACATCAAAATAGCTTTGATGGGGTTTTGGAGGAAGGTAGGCATGCGCTTACCACAAAAACGCTACCAACAGTAAGAATTCTCCAACGGTCGATGATAATCACGCTTGCTCGTTAGGTTCGAATTAAAAACAATTATCAAATAAGTATTAATTAAAAACGAAAATACAAATAGTAACGAAATCTTAATCTGATAATTTTATTAAATGTTTTGATTTATTTCAACCAATCTAGGCTTTTGAAATTCCGAATTCCGATTCCAGATAAGTGCAGAAAAAAAAAATATTAAATCAAAAATACTGAAAATCGAATTAATAATTACGAAAAATATATAAACGAAACCCTAACTTCAAAACTAGGTCTAGGTCACGGGTACCGATGCATGGGACCCATAACCCGACCCATCACCATCACCACCATCCACTGGCCACCATGGCCAATGGTGGTGGTCAGCGGAGCTCCTGCGACGAGAGGAGAGAGAAAATGCGAAAGAGAGTGTGAAGGAGAGAACGAGAGAGAGAAGAGAAGGGAGTGTGCGTGGGGCCAGGGTCGATGACCCAGGCCATCACCGGCGACCGCCTAGGCACGGCCCGGTGGCGCTGTGGTGGCGCGACGGCAAAACAGAGGGGGAGGGGGGTCGCGCATGCGAAGAGAGAGAGGAAGAAAAAGAAAGAGAAAGAGAGAGGCAGGAAAGAGAGTTACCTCCGGTGAGGGGTTCTCCGGCAAGAGAAGGAGGTGGCCGGCGGTAGAGAGAGAGAGAGGAGAGAGAGCCGGTGAGAGAGAAGAAGAGAGAGAGAGGTTTCGGGTGAGAGAGAGAGAGTGTGAGGGTTTTGGTTCAGTTTGCAAAACTGATCAATTGTCTCACCTTTTTCCTTATATAGGCCCTCAGTCAACCCAAGTCAAAGACTACTAGGTTTAGGATTTTATTTACTAATTTTCTGATTTAAATAACTAATTAAAACTATATGAATAATTCTTATTCATATATAAAACATTGTAATTAAAATCCTCAAAATTGATAAATGCAATTTATGAAAGTCTCATAATAATAATTAATATTATTATGACTTTAATTGAATAAATCGAATCCTTAAAATGAATATACGATTTAATTTCCGAAACTATTTATAAATCATTTATAAATTAATATAATAATTACAGAAAATATTGGGGTATCACATTCTACCCTCCTTAAAAGAAGTTTCGTCCCGAAACTTGAGACATGAAGTAATCACTTCCCAAAACAAAACGAGTTTACCATACGAATAGTATAAACAATTTCTAGGACATTAACATATGCAAGATGAGCAAGTACGATCGTGATTCTAAGTTGATTAGCATGCACCATGCAATGCTTGAACATGCAATTCGTGCAAAGCGATAAACAAAACACACAAAAAGACAAAATTTTGAGGCGTGACATTCCACCCTCCTTAAAAGGAGTTTCATCCCGAAACTCAAGTGGGACTAGTACCTTCTAGGAAGAGGTCTGGATACTTCTCGCGCATCATGGATTCACCTTCCCATGTTGCTTCCTCTTGACCTTATCGAGACCAAACTACTTTGACGATTGGAATAGTCTTTGTTCGAGTTAAGCGCTCTTTGCGATCCACTATCTTGATAGGACGCTCTTCATAAGTCAAACTTTCATCGAGATCGATCGTTTCAGGTTGAACGACATGAGTTGGATCATGTACGTATCGCTTCAATTGGGAGACATGAAACAAACTATGGACTTTTGCAAGTTCCACTGGTAAAGCTAGTCGATAAGCAACCTCACCAATCCTTTCCAGGATCTCGTAAGGTCCAATGTAACGAGGACTCAACTTTCCCTTACAACCAAAACACATTACACCTTTGGTAGGAGATACTTGCAGAAGTACCTTGCTTCCCACCTCAAACTCTTCAGGTCTACGACCTCTATCTACGTACGATTTCTGGCGATCTTGTGCACTACGCTTCTTTGCTTGAATCACTTTGACCACATTGATGGTCTGCTGGATCATTTCAGGACCCAAAACTGCAGTTTCACTAATGTCATTCCAACAAATTGACGATCTACACTTCCTACCATACAATGTTTCATATGGCGCTCGGTCAATGCTTGAGTGATAGCTATTGTTTTAAGCGAATTCGATCAACGGAATGTGTGTATCCCACGAGCCTTGATACTCGAGAGCACACGCTCGTAGCATATCCTCCAAAGTCTGAATCATTCTTTCCGTCTGACTATCAGTCGCAAGATGAAAAGCGGTACTAAACTTCAACTTGCTTCCAAAAGCTTCTTACAATTTCTGCCGAAAGTGTGATAGAAACCTCGAGTCTCTATCTGAAATAATATCTTCTGGAACACCATGAAGTCTCATGACTTCCTTGATGTAAGCATCCGCTAGCTTCTCCATTTCCCAAGTGTCATTCATTGGGATGAATCTCGTAACTTTCGTCAAACGATCTACAATGACCCTAATGACGTTGTTCTACTTCTGTGTCAATGGTAAACCCATGACAAAGTCCATTGAAATTGAATTCCATTTCCACGTAGGAACTTCAAGCGATTGAATCATTCCACCAGGTCTCTTGTGTTCGATCTTGACCTTCTGGCACGTCAGTTACTTAGCCACGAACTCAGCTACATCTTGTTTCATACCACCAAAACATTTGGCGAATATCTTTGTAAAGCTTGTCTCCACCAGGATGTACAAAATAAGGCGTATTGTGAGCTTCACCCTGAATCTGACTCTTGATCTCCGGGTCATTTGGCACACAGACACAATCACGAAATCTCAAGACACCGTCTTGACCAATAGAAAAGTCCTCGGATCTACCCTCGTCCTTGTGGCCTAGAATCCGTTGAAGATCCTCATCTGAACTCTTTTTACCCTTGATCTCGTCGAGTAAGGTTGGTCGAACTGACATATGCGCTAAGGTACATTGGACGTCACCTTTCAGCACAATCAACACGTCAAGACTCTGTAAGTCACCAATGATCTTCTTTGGAATTACTAAAGCGGTGTTCAACGTATGACGAGTCTTTCTACTCAAAGCATCAGCTACCACGTTAGCTTTCCCTTCGTGATACTGAATGTCGATATCGTACTCCGTCAGTAACTCTAGCCATCTTCTTTGTCGCATATTCATCCCCTTTTGTGTGAATATGTACTTGAGACTCTTGTGGTCCATGAACATCTTGACAACAGAACCATAAAGATAGTGTCTCCAAATCTTCAAAGCAAACACGACAGTAGCGAGCTCTAAGTCGTGAGTAGGGTAGTTATCCTTGTGCTTCTTCACTTGTCTTGAGGCATAAGCCACTACCTTACCGTGTTGCATCAAAACATAGCCTAAGCCATGCTTAGACGTGTCACTATAGACTTGTACCCTTCAGTTCCCGATGGCAAAGTCAAAATTGGCGCGCTCGTGAGACTTTTCTTCAACTCTTGAAAATCAGCTTCACACTTTTTAGACCATACGAACTTCGTTGTCTTCTTCATCAAGTTTGCCATAGGCTGTGCTATCTTGGAAAATCCTTCCACAAACCTACCTTAGTAACCAGCTAACCCAAGAAAACTTCTGACCTCCGTCACGCTCTTCGTTGCGGACCAGTCCATCACAGCACGTATCTTTTCCGGGTCAACAGCAACTCCACTCTTAGACACCACGTGTCCTAAGAAAGAAACATTTTCTAACCAAAACTCGCACTTTGACAACTTGGCGTAAAGTTGATGTCGTCGCAAAATCTCCAAAACGGTTCGCAAATGTTGCTCGTGCTCAGCAGCGTTCTTCAAGTAGACCAAAATATTGTCAATAAAGACAACTACGAACTGATCGAGATAAGGCTGGAACGTACGGTTCATCAAATCCATAAACTTCGCAGGTGCGTTCGTCAACCAAAAAGGCATAACTGTGAACTCGTAGTGTCCATACCTCGTCCTAAACGCGGTCTTTGCAATGTCATGCTCAGAAATCCTGAGTTGATGGTATCCTGAACGTAAGTCGATCTTTGAGAAGACAGTCGCTCCACGAAGTTGGTCGAATAGATCGTCAATCCTCGGCAGTGGATAACGATTCTTGATTGTAATCTTGTTCAACTCTCGGTAGTCTATACACAGTCTCATACTACCATCCTTCTTACGTACAAACAAAACAGGAGCACCCCAAGGCGATACACTAGGTCGTATGTATCCCTTCTCCAGTAGTTCCACGAGTTGCGTCTTCAGTTCTTTCATCTCAGCAGGAGCCATACGATACGGAGCTTTCGAGATCGGAGCAGAACCTGGATCTAAGTCGATCATGAAGTCGATAATGCGTTGCGGAGGCATTCCTGGAATCTCGCATGGAAAGACGTCAGCGTACTCCGAAACAACTGGAATAGGTTTTGAGACTTCGACTTCTCGACTTGTATCCACCACATGACATGGGTAAATCTCTTCACCTTTAGTCATACACTCCTTTGCTTTCATGGTCCCCACTACCTTCAACTTTGGCTTGACCACGACTCCTTTGTAGGTAAACCTTGTACCTTTCGGTCGACGCAATGACACACGTTGTTCAAAGCACTCTATCTTAGCCCTATACTTGGCTAACATATCCATTCCCAAAATCACGTCAAAATCCTTCAAATCTATCTGAATCAAATCCGCCGGCAAATCGGAACCATGTATCCTAATCGGATACTTTTCATACAACGCTTTACAATTAACAATCGACCCATCTGGCATCTTAATATTTGCACTATACATAGAACTAGGTTCTAAACCTATCTTAGATTCAAAGCTCTTAGAAAGAACAGAACGCGTTGCACCACTATCAAATAAAACAAAAGCAGGTTGAGAGTTAACGAGAAAAGTACCAGCGATCACATTCGGGTTTGCCTCAGCTTCATTACGGTTCAGCACATAGACCCTTTCATTTACCCTCTATTGTTGTTGTTGTTGTTCTGCAGGGGTTGGTAGGTGCGGGAGGTGCTTGATTATTCGCAGTAGGAGCAACAGTATTGTTGCGGTTGTTGTTGTTGTAACCCCCATTTCCACGGTAGTTACCACCATTCCGCGATTACCATTTCCATTTCCACCACGATTGTAGTTGTTATCGCGGTTCTGACCATTGTCGTTCCTTCCACGACTCTAGCATTCAGAAGCTTTGTGACCAGGCTTGTTGCACTCATAGCATTGAAGTACATCGGCACGATAGTTCTTGCCAGGATGCGTCTTGTTGCAGCGACTACAAGCGTATTCCTCCTAGCTAAGATCGTAGCTCTATGACTATTCGAGTCATGATTCCTGTTCCCGTTGTGGTTCTGATTACCACCTTCGTTGTTGTGATTTCCGTTGTTCGGTCTTGGCCTCTTGTCTGCGCCACTTGACTGGGAAGAACTCCCTTCGTCACGTTTATGCTTCCCGAGCAACGAATCACGACGATCCACAAAACGCTCTTGGTTCAAGGGTTTCTCATAAGATCATTGGAACGTCAGCGAGTTTCCCATAACAAAACGCTGTATTTCCCACTTCAGGCCATCTTCGAACCTCTCGACACGCTCAGCTTCGGTGGTCACGAAGTTAGGTGCAAAACAGCAAGCTTGTTTAACTTTGTTTCATACTCAGCTACAGATAGCTTCCCTTGATAGATGTTCTGGAATTCCCGTCGCTTCTGGCGACGGATAGCTCTCGGATACAACCTCTCACGAATCGACTCTTTGAATTCGGTCCACCCGTATTCTTCAATGGCGAGTAGATCAGTGCCCACATCGCTCCACCACTTGTTCGCTTCACCCTTCAAGTAATACGTAGCGGTGTTGACCTTCATGTTATTGGGCCGACTAGTCGCCCTAAACAACTTCTCGAACTCTATTATCCAATTCTCCAACTTGGTGGGCTCAGAGCCACCCTCAAACGTGGGAGGTTTGAGTGCATCGAAATCCCTAAAGTTGCGCGTCTCAGGGTTCTGCGCGCTGTGATCTTGCTCTTGGCGCTCTAGCTGGCGCGTGATGTGCTCAACGACATTAGTGAGTCCTACTTCTAATCTCGCGAGTCGGTCGTTGGTTGCCATTATAACAAATCTGAGACATAAAAGAGCAATGGTTGATCACCATTTCAGCAAAATTGGCACATTCGACCCATATTGAGGTCTAGTTGAGAGATATAGGTTATAATTGAAACCTTTCTCTTGACATATTGCAAATAGCATATAAGTTCCAATGATCGACCTTACATTGTAGGTTTAAGCAACATACTTGCTTTGAATGTTCTCAGTTCTCATGCATAATAGTTCGATATGCTATAACGAAGTAGACACATTGGTCTCACACGATTGATAAGCAATAACATTCACACTTCACACATCGAGGCTCCATACTATTTTAGTAGGGCAATAAACAATGACATTTGATTGCATACAATACATGCTTATCCTTTGGCTCACACTTAATATGATCATTCTCAATGAAAATTTCGCCATAATTCCGACATGGATTTCCCATCATGTCTAGGCAATACGAGATAGCATTATGAAGCTATGAGTCAACCATGCAATTATGTGATAAAAAAATCATATAAAACAAATTCTCAACGATATCATATAATCAAATGAAGTAGTCTTGCAATGAGACAAATTGCAAGTAAATAACAATCATAAATATTTGTTGCCTATGCAACTACACCAACATCAAAATTGACCACGCAGGCCATCACAATAGCTAAAGTTCAATAAAACTCAAGTAAGACTACTAAGGCAATCATCTAGTTCTACTTGACACTAGCACACATTTTCTTCGCGCTAGGGGACTCATCATGATCGTCCTTGCTCCTAGGGTTTATCTCTTTTCAGGGCGTGTATTGATAAGCATACCCACGGAATTTCTAGGGCATGAAACGCTTCCTAAAATCATCGGCTTGCTTGCGTTTCTTGGTCCAGCAGTACTCGCACATATCCTTTGGCGCAGGCACTAGCACACGATTCACCTTCCACTCGAACTCGAACAGGCATAACTCAGCTGCGACGCCTCTAAAGCAAAGAGACCATCTTGTACCTTCACCGTACTTCTTCTCGTGCCGATGTCCACTCTTGGAGACCACGTCATCGTACTTCTCCTTGAGTCCCATCCAAGGATGGATGTTAGGCAGGCCAGCCAGCAGTAGCTCCACCCATAAGCCTTCGTGTAGACTCGTGCGATTCTCGTACTGATAACGCTCGATCGTAGTATAAGCACGTCGTATGTAGATACGTATATCCTCAAGCTCAACATCAGTAGCAAAGAATCACCCATACTGTTCATCGAAGATACAATCACGCCATGGACTTAATGACTCTAGTGTGCACACTACCTCTAGTACAATTACACGAGCCTAGAGGACTTAATAAATGGGGAATAATCCATCCCAGACACACTGTGAAGTGTCCATAAGTAACTTGGAAATCACTCATCCCTTGAACTACACCATTAGGTGTAATCCCGATTGCTCGACTACTCCTAGGGATCCATTAGGAGTCTTACTCTCATTTAATTCAATTCACATAATTTGCATTGGTTAACATAGTGGTACTACGAGACCACGACGTACTAATTCATTTCGTGCTCTTGATAATGAATAGTAAATAACGACGATAATGATAATTCAATACGATGAAAATTAAACATGCTTTAATTAAATAACGATGATAATTCAATAATGACGACAAGTAATGTCTAGCACAATTTCGGCAGCACTTCGGCACGGTAATATGATATCCAAAATTCACCAATCATTCAAGACATTCAACGATAATAGATAGGTTCTCACTAGCACTCAATAATACCCATACCAATTAGCTCTTATTTAATAGCATAATAATATTAATAATTCACCATTCAACAATTGTCCAAGAATCATCATATGAACTAATTAATTCCCAAAACATGCTAACATCAACATGCTAATTATAATTCATATTTACAGCAGTAAACATGCTTAAACAATCTCATAATAACGACGATATAATTTAATCATGCTTTGCATATTAAATTCACAACAAATTCCCAATTAGCACATAACACATCAAAATAGTTTTGGAGGGGTTTTGGAAGAAGGTAGGCATGAGCTCTTACCACTAAAGCGCTACCAACAGTAAGTATGCTCCAACGGTCGATGATAATCACGCTTGCTCGTTAGGTCCTAATTAAAAACAATCACCTAATCAATATAAATTTAAAATGAATATATAAACAGTAATGAAATATTAATCTGATATTTTTTTAGATTCTTGATTTATTTCAACCAATCTAGGCTTTTGAAATTCCGAATTTCGATTCCGAATGAGTGCAGAAAAATAAAAACATTAAATCGAAAATACTGAAAATCGAATTAATAATTACGAAAAATATAAAAACAAAACACTAACTTCAAAACTAGGGCTAGGTCACGGGTACCCATGCATGGAACATATAACCCGACCCATCACCACCCACTGGCCACCATGGCCGGTGGTGGTGGTCGCCGGAGCTCCGGCGACGAGAGGAGAGAGAAAACGCGAAAGAGAGTGCGAAGGAGAGAACGAGAGAGAGAAGAGAAGAGAGTGTGCGTGGGGGCAGGGTTGACGGCCGGGCCATCACCTGCGACCACCCAGGCACGGCCTGGTGGCGCCATGGTGGCTCGCGGTGGCGCGACGGCAAAATAGAGGGTGAGGGAGGTGGTGAATGCGAAGAGAGAGAGGAAGAAAAAGAAAGAGAAAGAGAGAGGGAGGAAAGAGAGTTACCTTCGGTAAGGGGTTCTCCGGCAGGAGAACGAGGTGGCCGACGATGGAGAGAGAAAGGAGAGAGAGCCGGTGAGAGAGAAGGGGAGAGAGAGAGGTTTCAGGTGAGAGAGAGAGAGAGAGAGAGGGTTTTGGTTCAGTTTGCAAAACTGATCAATTGTCTCACCTTTTTCCTTATATAGGCCCTCAGTCAACCCAAGTCAAAGACTACTAGGTTTAGGAATTTATTTACTAATTTTCTGATTTAAATAGCTAATTAAAACTAATTAAAACTATATGAATAATTCTTATTCATATATAAAACACTGTAATTAAACTCCTCAAAATTGATAAATGCAATTTATGAAAGTCCCTTAATAATAATTAATATTATTATGGCTTTAAGTGAATAAATCGAATCCTTTAAATGAATATACGATTTAATTTCCGAAACTATTTATAAATCAATATAATAATTATAGAAAATATTGGAGTATCACACTTTGCCACAGGGGCAAAAGTCTCGTTGTAATCAATACCCTCTTTCTGATCATTACCAAACATCACTAGACGAGCCTTGCATCGTTCAATAGTACCATCAGGATTGTATTTGGTGCGATAAAGTCATTTACAACCCAAAGCGGTCTTGTCGGGTGGTAAGTCTTCTAGAGTCCAAGCAGCATTTTGTTCAATGGCGTCAATCTCTGCTTTCATTGCATTACGCCATTGAGGATGCTTGATAGCCTTAGAGTAGCGAGTAGGATCAACAGCTGCAGACATAGCGGCTAGAAAGTGCCTGTGACTAGTACTAACTTTATTGCAATTTACATAGTTAGCAATGGGATAGAGACAACAACCTGATGACGAGACTGGGGTAGGTGAACAGGAGATGGAGAGGGGGTCTATGCAGCAAACAGTATTGGAGATGAATCCTTGAAGACGAACTGAAGGACGTTTTTAACGAAGACCTCAACCCAAAAGAGCTCCCTGAGAGGGAGACACCCTACCTTCAATATTATCTGAAGCGGGTGAGGAAGGATTGGTTGCAGCAATAGGAGATATGGGGACGGCCGAAGGCTCTGGTGTAGGCGAGGTAGCTGTTGGCTCACCTGTATCAAGGGATCCAGGTGGAGAAGACAAGGGCAATGAGTTGCTCCCCCGTTGTGGGAATGCATGGGAGTGCGTGTAGTATCATATTCCCAAAATTGATCGGGAACAAATTCGTCGACGGAGGGAGCGGTTGTAACTGTGTCCAAGTGCAAGATCTCATTGCGATAAAGAATCTGGGTTTCACAAAAGACGACGTCTCGGGAGACAAAAAAAAATCACATGTCTCCAAATCATATAATCGCCAACCCTTTTTACCAAACGGATACCCAACAAATATGCACTTCCTACTACGAACACCAAATTTATCTTTATCCCGACGTTGTTGATGAGAGTAACAAAGATATCCAAAAATTCGAATTGCCTGGTAGTTGGGTGTTTTGCCCAAAAGAACCTCATACGGTGTTTTTCCATCAAGAAGAGCAGTGGGAGTACGATTAATTAAGTATCCCGCAGTTAAGATGCACTCACCCCAAAAATTAATCGAAAGATGCGCTTGAAATCGCAAAGCGCGAGCAACATTAAGAATATGCCTATGCTTCCGTTCCACTCTACCGTTTTGCTGAGGTGTGCCCGTACAAGCTGTTGGGAAGATAATGCCATGCTCATCGAAATAGGATTGTAAACAAGTAAATCCGGTTCCATTATCCGAACTAACCATTTTTACTTGTTAATTAAACTGTGTAGCAACCATCACACAAAAAATTTTAAAAACTTCTGCAACCTCACTCTTTTCGGCAAGAAGATAAACCCAAACCGCTGTAGAGTAGTCATCGACAATAGTTAAAAAATAAGATGCACCACATGAAGACGGAACGCGATAAGCCCCCCATAAGTCACAATGTATTAAGGAAAAATTTTCATCAGCTTTATTAATACTTGTAGGGAAAACATTACGAGTTTGTTTAGCCCGAAAGCATACATCACAAGGATTGTCTTTAGTATTATGACTACTAACACTAATATGAGGTAAAGACTTAAGAGCATTATGCGAAGGATGGCCCAACCGAATATGCCACAGGTCTGTAGAATCAACTTTGCTGGTGCTACAAGTGCGAACTGGTAGACTTAAATCAAAGACATAGACCCCGTTCCATTGTTCACCCTTCCCAATCTGGGTCATCAAAGTGGAGTCCTGTATCACATAAAGCTTTTTAGTAAACACATCAGTACGATTATCTTCATCAAGAAGTTGAGAAATAGAAATTAAATTACAACTTAGTTCAGGGACATAAAGAATAGGAGTAATTGTCAAATTTTCATTCAAGACAAATCGTCCTTCCTTAATGGCCATAGTATGAGTCCCGTTTAGGAGGCGAACGGGGCAAGGGGTAATGTCACACGAATCTTCCAAGGATTCGAGGCTTCCCGTCATGTGATGAGAGGCGCCCGTATCGAATAACCAAAAATCATCACGTGGCTTACCAGATTTGTAAGACCCCCGAATCCGCAACGATTTCCTAGGAACTATCGATGCCATTATACATGACTCGACACCGCTGAACCGTCCCGAACCCAAGGGTTGCCACTGCAACATTTATCACTAAGGAGTAAATGCTAAGCAGAAAGAAAGACTAGGCATCAAAAAGAGCTTCTAAGGAACTAAACAAACTAAACAGTTAATATCAGAGTTGTCTATATAGTGGGCTAAAACCATTAAACCAAATTTATTACAACTTGCCTTCAAAGGGCTAAATCCAATAAAATCCCAAAATCAGATAAACTGAATAAACGTCATCCGTACCCAGTAAAAATATTTCGTAATCAATACCTGAGGTTTTAGAAGAATCATTGAAATTCATTTGCATACGCACATAAGCATATAATCAAGCATACGCATAACGACATTCTTTTATATGCAATTGTTGTATAGTGATCATACGAAAGACGACATAGACAACCCGTCTTGATTAGAGAGATGTAAGAGAGCGAATAGAACAACGATTACCCATACTGTTGATCGAAGATACAATCACGCCATGGACTTAATGACTCTAGTGTGCACACTACCTCTAGTACAATTACACGAGCCTAGAGGACTTAATAAATGGCAAATGATCTGTCCCAGACACACTGTGAGGTGTCCATAAGTAACTTGGGAATCACTCATCCCTTGAACTACACCATTAGGTGCAATCCCGATTGCTCGACTACTCCTAGGGATCCATTAGGAGTCTTACTCTCATTTAATTCAATTCACATAATTTGCATTGGTTGACATAAGTGGTACTAAGTGGCCACAACTTACTAAATCATTTCATGCTCTTGACAATGAATAGTAAATAAAGACGATAATGATAATTTAATACGATGAGAATTTAAACATGCTTTACTTCAATAACGACGATAATTCAATAATGATGACAAGTAATGTCTAGCACAATTTCGGCAGCACTTCGGCAGGGTAATATGATATCCAAAAATTCACAAATCACTAAAGGCATTCAATGATAATAAATAGGTGCTCACTAGCACTCAATAATACTCATACCAATTAGCATATAATTAATAGCATATTAATACTAATAATTCACCACTCAACAATTGTCCAATAATCATCATATGGACTAATTAATTCCAAAAATATGCTAATTATAATTCATATTTACAGCAGTGAATCATGCTTAATAATTCTCATAATAATGACGATATAATTTAATCATGCTTTGCATATTAAATTCACAACAAATTCCCAATTAGCACATAACACATCAAAATAATTTTGATGGGGCTTTGGAAGAAGGTCGGCATGAGCGCTTACCACTAAAACGCTATCAACAGTAAGTATGCTCCAACCAATCGACGATAATCACGCTTGCTCGTTAGTTCCTAATTAAAAATAATTACCGAATCAGTATTAATTAAATACGAAAATACAAACAGTAATTAAATCTCAGTCTGATAATTTTATTAAATTTCTTGGTTTATTCCAACCAATCTAGGCTTTTGAAAATCCGAATTCTGATTCCGAATGAGTGCAGGAAAATAAAAAAATTAAATCAAAAATACTGAAAATCGAATTAATAATTACGAAAAATATAAAAACGAAACCCTAACATCAAAACTAGGTCTAGGTCACGGGTACCCATGCATGGGACCCATAACCCAACCCATCACCACCACCACCACCCACTGGCCACCATGGCCGGTGGTGGTGGTCGCCGGAGCTCCGGCGACGTGAGGAGAGAGAAACGCGAACGAGAGAGAAAGAGAGAACGCGAGAGAGAGACACGGAAAGAAAGAGAGAGCGAGGGCGGGGGACAGCCGACCACCCACCGGTCACCACCTGGGCGTCGGCCCAATGGTCTGGCGGCCAGGAGGCCGCGCGTGATGGCTCGCGAAGGGGCCGACCCGCGGGGAGAGAAAAAGAGAAAAAGAAAGAGAAAGAGAGGGAGGAGAGAAGAGGTTACCGGCAGGGGAGAGGGGACGCCGGTGGTGTCTCCGGTGAGGCGAGCGGCTGGAGAGAGGAGAGAGAGAGAGAGAGGGAGGCCGGTGAGGGTGAAGGAGAGAGAGAACGTGAGTGAGAGAAGAGAGAGAGAAGCTTGAGGGTTTTGGTTCAGTTTGCAAAACTGATCAGTTGTTTCACCTTTTCCTTATATAGGCCCTCAGTCAACCCAAGTCAAATACTACTAGGTTTAGGAACTAATTAAATAATTTTCTGATTTAAATAGCTAATTAAAACTAATTAAAACTATATGAATAATTCTTATTCATATATAAAACATTTTAATTCAACTCCTCAAAATTAATAAGTGCAATTTATGAAAGTCCCATAATAATAATTTATATTATTATGGCTTTAATTGAATGAATCGAATCCTTGAATATAATTACGATTTAATCTCCGAAACTAATTGATAAATCAATTATAAATCAATATATTAATTATTGAAAATATTGGGGCATCAGATTGATTTGGGCTATTTTTAACAGTAGGGGCATGAAGAAGAGCGTTCAACACATCTTCTGTAGAATTGGAATTATTTGAGGAAGAAGCAGCAAATCCTGACTACGTTGAGTAGCGTCTGCCCAAGGGGGTGCTCCTCGACCTTTGTCGCTGTCACGTGTGCTGCTACCACCACGACCAAAAAATCTGTTGCGGTTGTCCTGCTGCCCAGACCTTGGCCCCTCACCATCAGTACCTTTGGCGTTGAGAACCCGAAGTTCAGAAACAGAGGGTTTTGATAGCCATGAAGAGCGTAGCAATGATCAGCGGTATGAGTATGTGAAAGGTAGGCAGTGCATTCAAGAGGTGTGCGACCACCCTTAGGCTGAGGACGGACCGTTGCCGAGCGGGTCGTACGGGTGCAAAGCTGACAGCTTTGCCCCTTGCATCGTTTTGCTTGGTGATTTGATGAAGACGCTCCTCACGGACGACCATAGAATAGGCGACACTTACGCTCGGAATTGGATCCATGGAGAGAATATGAGACTTAATAGTGTGAAAAGAAGAATCATCCAAACCCATAACAAATTGATGTATTTGATCAGCATCTTGACGTTTGATGAGTTCGTTTGTGATACCGCACTTACACCCGGAGCACCGAAAACTGGAAGACGGTCGTAATTCCCCAATTCATCCCAAAGTTTCTTTAAGCGCCCAAAGTAAGTGACAACGGGCTGTCCAGATTGCTTGCACAACGTGATATGCTCCTTGAGTTGTTGAACACGCGGCCCGTTGGTGTAATACCCCCGAATTCGCAACAATTTCCAGGAAACTATCGACATCGCTATTCACGACTCGACACTGCTGAACCGTCCCAAACCCGGGGTATGCTACTGCAACATTTATCGCTAAGGAATAAATGCTAAGCAGAAAGAAAAACTAGGTATCAAAGGAAGCATCTAAACAACTAAACATTAATATCAGAGTTGTCTATCAAGTGAACTTAAGTCCATTAAAGTATTATTACAACTTTGCCTTCAAGGCACAAACCAAAATCCCACAATCCAAAAGAAATAATAAGTCTAGAGAACAAGCCCACAATTAAACTTCAAGCTATCCGTCCTCACTCGGCTACACCTGCACTTTGGTTTCCGTGACGGAAACAAGGTACAGAAGAAAAGAGAAGAAACAAAAGAAAAAAAAAATCAGATAAACTGAATAAACGTCGTCCATACCCAGTAAAAACACTTTCGCAAACCTTACCTGGGTTTTAGAAGAATCATTTAAATTCATTTGCATGCACAAGTAACCATACAATCGAGCACACGCAAACTCGATATTCAATTATATGCAATTCTTGCTTTTGTGATCATACGAACACAAATAGATAAACCATCTTGATTAGAGAAATAAGAGAGCGAATAGAACAGCGATTACCCATACTGTTCATAGATAAATATAGACATGTCATGGACTTACTCTAGTGTATACTCACACTACCTCTAACATAATAATGGATATGTAGAGAATTAAACGATGAGAAACGATCCGTCCCGAACACACTACGAGGTGTCCATAAAAAGTAAGTTGGGAATCACGCATCCCTAGACTACATCAATTAGATGAGTCTTGGTTGCTCGTCTACTCCTAGGGATCCATTAGGAGTCTTATTCTCATTTAATTCAATTCACATACTTGCATTGATTGACCTAGTGGTACAACGAGACCATGACATACTACTTCATTTCATGCTCATGATAATGAATAATAATAACGATGATAACGACTTCAATGCATATTATCCCAATCATGCTTCACATATGTCTAACGAAATTTCGGCAGCACTTCGACAGTAAATCATGATATCCAAAAATCACACTTTCACAAATAAACATTAAGATATACTAGTAGGTGCTCATTAGCACTCAATAATAACCCATTCCAAATAGCACATATATTATATCATAATAATATTATAAATTCAACATCGCCATACATGCTCAATAATTAGCATATGAACTAATTAATTAACGAAACTTCATAAACTTGTCATACTAAATCATAATTTCAGCGAAGAATATATTTCTAATTCTCATAATTAGCGACGATATAATTTAATCATGCTTCGCATATTAAATTCACAATAATAATCAATTAGCACATAACACATCAAAATAGTTTTGATGGGGCTTTGGAAAGAGGTAGGCACAAAAGCTTACCTAACAAATGCTCACTACGCAGTAGGTAACCTTGCTAATCACAACCCAATCACGCTTGTCTGTTTGGTCCTAATTAAAAACAATTACCGAGACATAATCAGTAAATACGAAAATCCAAAAAGTACTGAAACTGTAAACTAATATTTTTATTAAATTTTTTGATTTATTCCAACCAATATAGGCTTTTGAAAATTTGGATTTGGGTTCCAAACGAGTACAGAAAAATAAAAACAATTATTGAAAAATACTGAAAATACGAAATTAATAAAAACGAAATTATTAAATGAAACCCTAATCGGTTTTTGGAGTCTAGGCCGTGATACACCAAGAATGGGGACCCACGACCTAGCCCATCACCAAGACCACCACCCACCGACCACCATGGTCGGTGGTGGCTCGCCGGAGCACCAGCGACGGAGGAAAGAGAGAGGGCGAGAGATCGCGAGAGAGAGAGAGAGACAGAGAAATTGCGAGAGAGAGAGAGAGAGGGAGAAGCGACGGGGAGGACCCCGCCACGTCGGCCACTCGCCGGCGACCACCCAGGCGCAGCCTGGTGGCGCGACAGTCGCGAACCAGAAAAACAGGGGAGGGGGCGAAACAGAGCACGGGAGAGAGGAAGAGAAAGAGAGAGAGAGAGAAGGGGGATTACCGGAGGGGGATTACCGGCGGGGGAGAGGAGACCGGTGCTGGGCCTGGTGGCCGGCGACAGCAGGGAGAGGGAGAGAGAGTGAGTGTGCGGTGGAGAGAGAGAGAGAATAGCGTGGGAGAGAGAAGAGAGAATTTGGGGTTTTGCCTCAGTTTTTGCAACTGATCAACTGGCTCATCTCTTAGCTTATATAAGTGCCTAGTCAATAAAAGTCAAAACCTACTAGACCTAGGATAAATTTTCTGATTTAATTGTTAATTAAAATAATTAAACTAATTAAAAGCTAATTAAAATCAATTAAAACAATATGAATAAACCTTATTCATATACAAAACTATTTTAATTAAATCCCTCAATTTGATAATTATAAATCCCGAAATTCCCATAATAATAATTAATATTATTATGGCTTAATTCGAGTAAATCGAATCGTTAAATAAATATTCGATTTAAATCTCCGAAACTATTTATAAATGAATTATAAATCGATATTATAATTATAGAAAATATTGGGGTATTACAGTTGGCGATAGAGAACCTTTGACGAAGGTCATCCCATAAATCCTTAGCAACCTCAACATAAGTAATTTGACATCGAAGGGAAGGTTCTACAGTGTTGAATAGCCAAGAAACCACCATAGAATTGGTCATCCACCAATCTTCTATATTGGAATCGGTATCTGCTGGGCGTTGAACAGTTCCTTCAACAAACCCGAATTTTCGTTTGGCCCGAAGAGCTGTACGAATGGCCATAGACTACTCATCATAATTCTCACCCTTCAATTGAACATGAGTAATAAGAGCACCAGGATTATCTCCTGATATGAGAGTATAGGGGCCAATAGGGGGCGGTGTAGTTTCGGTAGTCTTCTCCTCGACGCCGGCCATGGTTACAACCACGTAAAAACCGATTGTGTTGGTGAGGATAGACAAAGAAAGCAGGGAAGGTAATATGAATAAGAGAAAAAAAAAACTTTAATTGAAACTCAGCTCTGATACCATGATAAATTGACAGAGAAAAACTCTGAATTTGTATATTGAATAACAGAGATACAACATATATATAGCCATACCTACCTTGGGCTGCAAGTACAAAGATATATTCCTACTCTAACTCTAGTACAAGAGGAGATATATACGTAATCTAACTCTAACATATACAATAGAAATATTTCCATAATTACACATTATCTCCTAATATATTAAATAATATGGATCTTATGTCCCATTATATGTTATAACTTTGTTTCATTTCAGTTCGCTGGTGGTTTCCAATTTACATATATAAATTTTGTCTTCCACACAAAAAGTGGTTCAGTTCAGTTTAGTGGTGTGTTCAGTTGAGCGCAATAATGTTCAATTCAATTCAATAGTGTACATTGATTTTAGTTTATTTCATTTGAATGCGTTAAGACCAAATAACACACCCAAACTTGCAAATTGGGATACTAAGGGTGCGTTAGCTAGAGATTACACAGTTAGTTCAGTTCAATTCATGTGTCAATTCAGTGATTTCATATTTAGTTAAATGATGTTCAGTTCAGTTCAGTTCAATTCAGTGGTGCTAAGTTCAGAAACATACTTTCTGTCTCACATATCAAGTTGTGTTCAATTCAGTTCAGTTGTGTCTAGTTCAGTTCAGTAGTGTCCAGTTTAGTGATATTGAATTCAATTCAGTTCTGTTCTAATCTGTTCTGATAATTTCAACTCTAACAAACGCACCCTAAATTGAATATTGTTCAATAAACTGGTGTTTTACATACACTTTGTACAGTTACCGAAGAAAAAGGAAAAATAAATAAGTCTTAAGAATATCTATTTGAAAGCTCACAAATTGCAACCACAAATAAAGAATCATCATTGGATGATAATTTTAGACGAGAGTATCTGTCGCCTTGTTCTTGTTCTTTTAATTTATTTTTTTTCCCAATTATCATCTAATTTTTCTCGATCACCCGCAGCTACAACTCTTTGAATATATATTGGATAAATCTTAGGTTTGTACAATAGTCTGCGTGGTTTACACGAGATAAACTTGTAAACATGCTCAGCAAAAAAATCTAGCTTAGTAGTGAAAATTAAACCCATAACCTTTAATTATCATGAAATTCAACCCTACGACCAATTCTACTACTCCTTTTAAGATTCTCATCCGAAGGTTTACTTTAGTGTTTCACCCCGAGTTTGTTTGTCCATCTTTTTCTTCCTTGGTATATTTACTGCCGAAAAATCCTATTTGACATTCTCCTATATACTACATTACTACCATTTCCTCCTTATCTTGACAACTGAACATTTTAGTTGTGTTCTTCATATAAATAGCAATGTGAAAGACATGTCTAAACTTATACATTCCTAGCTTAAAACTTTTGTATTATTGATTAGTAAAGACAAACAAATTGGAATCGTCGATCAAGTACCTATCACACTGAGAAGTTTAATTTATGTCTATTTTTCCCTTATGGAGTTAATATATGTTAACATTATACCAGAAACTTACGTTAATTATGAAGATCTGGAAAAGTACTGGCTATGTTGAGAGAGTACAAGATTTGCCCTAGAAACTGAAAAAGATGGTGGGTGGGATTTGAGTTGAGAAAGTTCAGAGCCATACAGCTGGTTGTTGATTAGATATGATATATCACCACTGTAAGTAAAAGCAAACAGCGTACTATAAGGAAAAGACTACTCCTTACCTCCTCCTTTTCTTTTTTTTTTTTTTGTGATAAGGCAAGAAATCCGACCTATAGGCCGTTACGTCATAGCCCCATAGGGTAGCGAAAAGTAACTCGAATCTTCTATCTCATTTTATGTATCACTGTCTAATTTCTATATGATCTCAACGACATATATCCTAACCATCAGTGTGACAAGAGATGTCACACAAAGTGAGACAGATGATCCTTATCGAGGGGAAAGGGCTCATAAGTCCAGTAAGGATCTTGACAAAATCACAAACAGTTAGAACGTGGTTAGATAAGGAGTAATATACAAAATGGGACTAAGAATCCGGATTATCATGAGCCCACAACACAGAAATACCACACTTAATACCTAGAAATGAGGAAGATGACTTTAATTTGAACCTCCATCCTTAAAGTTGGAGATGTGGGTGTTGTGCTATTGAACTACCCAATTTATACTCAATATACAAAAACTTTTATAAAACGGTTTTTCCGTAATTTTTACCATAATAACGGGGTCACTTTGAAATGAAACATCGGTCAGTGCTCACTATAACTGACCCCTACATTTCTAAAAAGTGATCCATTTTTCTGTGAGTTGGTGTCACACAACCTTATTGTACTCAAAGTACTACTCGGTATGGATGCATTTGATTTTTTTTTTTATAACAAATCAAATATGAAAGAATATAAAGTAAACTGCCCCATTATTAGAAGCCAAAAGTATGTGTACGATGGTGGTGGGAATATTCAAACGAAATATGGAGTGTCTCTGTACATGTATGCTTCCTGAATCTACTGCTTTTAGATTTCCATGTCTATGTAGGTCCATTTTTTTGTATGTACTTATTTTATTTTTAATTTATTTTATCACATTATTTGGTTTATTTATAGTGCTTCTTTCCTCTTCTTCTTCCTCGTACCTAACCTTTCTTATAACCTAGTTCCCTCTCTCTTTTACTCTCTCTCGCGCGCGCTCTCTCTCTCTCTCTCTCTCTAAGCATTAGTACCAATACAATCTTCTCCAATTTCAACTTATAATTTCCAAGAGTTTTTCTCTACTGTTTGGTCAGGGTAAGGATATATGTTACTCATTGTATAGTGTTTTTATTCATGTTCTTAATTAATATTACATATTATTGATCATAATAAGCTATAATAATATATATTTATATTGGCATTATTATTATTATTATTATTATTATTATTATTATTATTATTATTATTATTATTATTATTATTTTCTTTCTTATGAGGATGATTAGGATTATTATTATTCGAAATAAAGAGTGAGTTCGTTCGAGTTAAGTCCAACATATTCAATTATTTCTAAGAGTAAAATTGAAGTTGTTGTTAAATGTTAATGTTTGCATGTATGTTTAAGTTATAGGGTGTGTGTGTATATATGCTATAACTCAAATGAGATGAATATGTTGTTTGTTCAAAAAAATTAAAAAAAAAAAAAAGGAAAAGCATTACGCTCCTTCTGAAATATATTGTTTATGGTTATACTGCAAAAGAATAAATAATAAGAAACATAATAAAATCGAAAGAGGGAGCTCCCTTCAGTCCAGTCCAAGACAGATAAAAGGGCTAGAGACATGGCTGCTGAATCATTGATTCAAGAACCTCATCATTGGAATATTGGAATTGATGAGGCTACTGATCCAATGAAGTAGGAGCTACGTCTTAGTTCTCTCTGTCATGTCTTGGACTGAAGGGAGCTCCCTTCCTCTACTTTTATTCTCATGGCTACGTATAAGTGAAACACTAAAAGTTCTATAAGATATTTTTCGCAACTTTTTGGCAAGATGATAATCACTTTTTAGTGAAATAAGGGCCACGGTTCATATTAAGTGACCACCACATTTTTATACGGTGACCCATTTTGCTGTGAGTTACGTCTCACACAAGATCGATCTTTTTGTTCTAATTATAGTACATCAAATATTACACCGTTTTGATTGGAAGGATCTCATCTGATCTATATTTGAATGTGATGGCTGCTTACATGGCACGGCAGGTGGTACAATGTACTAACATATATGCTCAACTAGCAACTTCAAGTAATACTCTTTATCTGAATCTCTTCAAAATCAAAGCCACTTGTATTTATTTGCTATTGCTTACTGTATTCTTTTCTTTTGTTAATGGTAACACGAGGCCTAAAATTTGTCCATTAATTGCAAGTCAAAAGATTATGCCTTCTTCGTAATCTTCAATATATCTTATTTGATTGTGCTTTTAATTTCCTATGATCAATTCTTTGAATCTTTGACTGATATTGTTTATACTCCTTATTAATTCTGTCTATAATTGAAAATTCTAAATATTTTTGTAATGTACACCATAATAAAATTTTGAGCAAGTTTTGTGTAAGACTAACTTACAAGGAAAAAAAAATAATAAATAATAAATAATAATAAAAAAAGTCACTATTTAGAAATGTAGGGGTCACTTATTATGAATCGTTACTAGTACCCTTATTCCACTAAAAAGTGACCCTCATTTTATCAAAAGTTGCGGTAAGACTAAACAAGTTTTTGTGTTTATAAAGCCCTTCATCGTACCATGGACATTGAGAATAGCGTTTTAGCTACAAATTTGACTACAAGCTTTTCTGTCTTTGTGATGATTTCGTGCAAAGGAGCGACAAAATAAGCAATAATCATTTACTTTTAACCTCCTATTTGCTCTTTTTGATTCCGATAGGTGTTATTACATGCTATTTCTATGACTTATTTTGAATAGGATCAGACATTTATATATTTTTATTTTTTGATAGAAGAGGATTTATGATTGTGACTAAGTAACCGAAGCTCAAAAATATCACTTTAGAATGTGGAGATATGCATATTTATGTTCTAACGATTTTTATTACAGTTAAAATAACTCATTTTTCCTAATTAACTTGGAAATCAACTTACTGCATTTTTATGATTAAGTATATATTATTGTGTCGGACCAACTCATAATAAAATGGGGTTATTTTTTATGAACCGTGACCCTTGTTTCATTTACATGTGACCCTCGTCTCACCGAAAGTCATGAAAATACTGTCTTGTAGAAGTTTTTGTGAACATAGAGTTGTTTTTCTTTCTCTTTTTTTTTTATCACGTTTTTCTTCCACTTTTAAGCAAACCTAACATATAGTTTTCGTAGTGATCGAGTGATTTTATCAAAGAGTACGTACTGATTGATAACGAATTTATTAATGACCACGTACATAAGGAGGCTAAGAGAACTTGGAATCATGGAAAATTCACTAACCAAAAACTTGAAGCTGCAATTTGTAATGGTTGTGATTCCCTTTATTCTTTAACCTGTTTTTTAAATTAGTAATGGTGCGGACCTCTTGAATAGTACTGGTGAATCATTCTTTGCTTTGGAGCTTGATGTAATATTTTAATTTGTTTAATGGAAATTGGACCTTCATTATCAAAAAAAAAAAAAATTATAATTGTGCTACATAAGTACGAGGAAAAGGTACTCAAGTAAAATCAATCAATATATATATATTATATATATATATATATATATATATATATATATATATATATATATATATATAT